>BGPR01040921.1:0-12250 GCA_013235015.1 Araneus ventricosus | reverse complement strand
AGTTACGTATTGCCCTAATAATATTATTTAGGGCTCAAAGAATATCAAAATTTATTTATTTCAGCGTTCAAGACACTCCAAAAACTGGGCTCCAAAACTGTGAATATTATTTTACAATTCAGAAAATATGCTAAGAATATAGAAGAATACACCTTCGGGAAAAGACTTAGTTACCAGATATCAAAGTAATGGAAACAAGGCAGGGACGCAAGCATATGGTGACAGATTAATGCTAGATTCCAACGCGAATCTTCCATCAGTGTAAAAGGAAATCATGAAAAAAAGCTTTTCCATCAATTAATTGAACTAACTATTGGAATTTTAAATTTATTCAACTTTATGCAATACTGTCATATATTTTTTTTACTCATACCATTCTGATTAACCTATTTTAATTCTTGGAAATTTATTTCTTTATTTCATTCATTGTATATTGCTTTGAATTTTATTCTTAACTTATATCATTACAGATTTAATGCGTGATTTCGTACAGAATTACTCTTCTGGTTTATATATTGATAACTCTTTAGGGATTAAAGTTGATTTAATGCATTGGATTTAATTTTATTATTGATTTAGATATGAGATACTATGAATGCGATTTGAAAGGGTGCACATATCACTATATTGAAATTTAACTTTCACTTTATCTCAAAATTAGAGTTGAATCTGGATAAAAAAGAAGGGCCAGATTTAGATTAATATGAAGAATTTTAATTCAAAATTAAATCTCGGAATATAATTGACAAAAAAAATCAGTGTTGCAGTGATAATTTATATAGCCCAGAGCTATATCAGACAGAGGTATTTAAAAGTAATCTGATGCAAATTAGAAAGTTACTTAAAAAACTTGGTCGATTTATAAAAGAAAGCATTCATATTGCAGAGAGAAAGATTTATATGCTTAATTTATTTTACAATTTTATCCACTTCACTGATTTGCTAATCTATTGCTGAAAGACTGCAAAGAAATCAATCAAGATAGGAAACAGGATTAAAAAATTTGATAAAATCGCTTAGCCTTGAAGCAATATCATTGGAGGAAAAGTCACCACTTTCCAAAATAATACGTAAAAGTCTTGGTGTGATTACTCACCATTTCGGTAGTTATTCACGAAAAAAATTTCATAAGTATCTTGTTAGAGATAATTGATGAAAAATAAATTAAAATTTCGAAAGACCTTCGATGATACCCTTATCTTTGCTATGTCAATAGCTGATGCTAAATTCTATAAAAAAGAATGGCCAATACAAAAATGATAAGAATGCTGCCTAGTCACTATCATAAAAAAACAATGAAAATGTATGTGAACAAGCAGAAATGGTTTCTTTTTAGAATGATAACCTTATCTGCCAGCGCTTGATGACGTTTAGAATACTGTATTGTATCACATCCTGACTATAAATTTGATACATAAAAGTTAACGAAATGAAACGCTATCACAATTCTTTAAAAGTTTATCTTATTTTCAGAGACACTAGATTGCATATGTTTTGTCGTAAAAATGGTATTTACTAAAGTTTTTTTTACCATCCTTATCTATCTTATTGTCAAAATGAAAGAAAAATTAGCTAAAAAGATTAAAATTAAAACTGAATAGCATGTCTTTCAAAGATGAAAATTATATCTCTTGAGAAGGCTGAATATTATTATGTGATATAGATAAGCTTCAAATTTAATGAATAAGAGAAATTACAAAACAAAAACAGAAACAAAAGATATTAGATTTTATTTATTTATATTACACTTATCTCTACCCTAACTGTAAATTCTATGGACATGTATCGAGAATTTCAATCATGAGACCTTTGCTGATCTTACCCTTTTAAAGTAATTTTGAGAATTTTATTCAATGTTTTGAGATAATAATGTTTCTAACCCTTTCTACCTGGATTTTGCATGATTAAAATTTAACTATGAAAAGTATTTTAATCTAATGTTGACATACTAAAAGAAGTGTAATATGAGTTAAAACATTTTCACTTTTACCGTTTCTGAAGTCTCCTGGGATAATATGTCCAATAGTATAACCAACTGGGGCAATATGCCCCAATCGTATAGTCGACTGGGACTATTCTAGAAACTCTCTTTCCTGCTAAGTAAGATTAGTATGTCAGGAAACAACTTTACAAAGCTTGTAACAAAAATCTTGTAGTAATTTGACTACCATGGGATATACTATTAAAATTACACTGTTAAAATTACGATTGGGATAATATATCCTACAGAAGGAATTTATTCAAAATTCTCTTATCTCTTGTATTGAACAGGGCTAAATTATTATTATTTAATAAGGATAATAAGAACTATTTTACACTGAATTATGGCGAAATATAGTTATAATTATAGTAAAATTAAAAATAGACCAATTGAAACTTGAGTAATGTACATTCCTTTCAAAAGCATAAGTCGGCCATTTGCAATCTGAGAGTGTTCTACGTTTCTTTTAAAAGCAATTTTAGTCCCTAATTCCTTAAGAACACTGAAAACATAAACACCCATAAAAGTGGGATTTATTTATCAATAGGAATGAAGTAGTTTTAGGAATGTGGCGCCCATTAGGGATAAAAAGGTTACTATGGAAATGCACTGCTACAAATTGCAGCAAATAACAAAAAGTTTATAGATGAATGAATTGCGAAAAACAACATAATATACCTCGCTATTAATTCTTGCAAATAATTAGTTTTGTGTTGCATTCGTCAATGAGAACCTGTTTGTATTTTCTCGTAGTTCAATAATGAAGTTCAGAGTTTATGATAAATTTGATATTTTGTGTAAGAGTGTTTAAAAACCTAAAAAAATTGTTTACTCTTCCTACGAAATTCTGAAATATATCTGCTAAGTTGTTCATAATAATAAAATTTTAATAAATATTTTATAATAAAATTTATTTTAATCCATATTTATGATACTGTTTGTAATACTGCATTCCAAATAAAATACACCTTAAAAAATTCTTCAAGGTCTCTCAGGTTTCAAAGTTTTATTTAACTGCATTTTTTACGCTGTTCTGTACACAAATTAAGATATATTTTCACTTAATTTATATAAATAAATATTTTTAATACAATGGAATCAAATGATTTCACAGCCACATTTTGTCCACGTCAGCTAGCAGGTAAATTGAAAGTGGGTTAATTTTTTTACATTTTGTTTTGACACTATTTCCTTTTTCTACCTGCAAGATGCTTGAAGGTTTTCAAATTCAATCTTGACGCGATAATGCGCGACCTGTATGTTGTGAGGTAAAATTGACTTTATGGATTTATATTATCTAAACTAAAATTAAGGGATTGTACAGGGTGATTTTTTAAAAAAATTGAGCCTTACTCAGAGTTGATGCCTGTAGCTCTCGATTCATTGCCAATGCTGGTCAGCCTCTGGCAGGGGACTAATGATGATATGGGGAAAGTTTGCAATAAAAAAAGAGCCTCTGAGCGCCGATAGGAAATGGGCGCTGTTGTAAAGCCTACATTACCTGAGAATTAGACAAATGAAATAAATGTTAAAGAAACCCTTGTGCGCAAAAGTCCCGCTTTAAAAAAGTACTTGAGCCATCTGCTTTTAATACAACAAATGAACCGCCCAGTGATGAAATTACAATACCTCATAGCACAAGATTTGTCTAATTTGACCTTTTCATGGACTACATTTCATCCTGTGCACAACATTCTCGTCCTTTAAGATCAAGCTAAGGTCGGACCAAACCAAGACAGAACATAGACTTCAACAATACTACAAGAAAAGTCGCATGAGGTTAGATCCGGGAAAAGGAAATGCTGTGTACAGATGCAATGTGGTTCGGGTGAGAAGGGGGTCACATTGAATCTCATTGAAGGGTCATCACATGCCTCGCCGAGGAAGCAATTTTATTTTAATAAAAAATCTATGGTGCACTTTGTAACTCTCATCTCTGTAAGCCATTGGGGCAGTTAATTTGCTGTATTAAAGCGGTTTGCACTGAAATTCTTCTTGTTATTCATTTCCTAATTCTCAGTTGTGTATACACCAATAGCGCCACATTTTCCCCTATCGGCGACTTTCGAACTAATTTCTTTTATTACAGAATCTTTCCCCCATGTAGTCATTAGTCCTCCTTCCAAATTTGGTGGCATTTGAACTGATAGATCGAGCTACAAATGGCTCTGAGTAATGTCAGTTTTAAAAAAAATCACCTTATATTTTAATTTTATTTCTAGTCTGCAGCTGGGAAGCCAACACTGCATTGTTTTGGACGACTACCAGTCAACTAAAGACGCTTTTGCTCAAGATGCTTTTTTGGGAAGACCACCAGAAAATCCATTTGATCTAAGAAAAGCAACCCTAGGTGAGTTTATGGAAATAGCTTGTAGGAAGATGTTATGATAAGTTATTGTGAGTTCTATTATTTTTCTTATAGTACCTATTGATAATATGCAATTAATTACTTATTTTATTCGCAAATATTTCAGATGGCTCAAAGCCTTTATCTAGATTTTCACATTCTAAGTTTAACCTTGTTCGGTTCGAGTGCCCAATAGGTCACTCTCTTACAGAATTTTAATTAAATCTCAACACCTTGGCAAGGATTATATGAGTCAAGTCATTATCTAAAGATCCGTTGTAATATAAAATTAACTCAAAATTCATCTTTATGCCTTCTTTCAATCCAGCCACTCATAAGTAGGACGGTTTCTGGAAGTTGAGAGATTCTCTATGTTGAGCTGCTCAGAGCTCTTGACTGCCACCTTTTGCCTTCATCGCTTAGACATACACCAAGGTAAATCACAAATGGTAAATTTTTGATTGTTTGAACGTCAAAGGGTGAACAACATTTTCAGTGGATATGCTTAGAGCCTTGAGAACTTTAATATTATGGTCAGAAGTAAAAGTAATGAAATAATCTTAAATTTCAATAATTTAATGAATTCATAAATAACGGCCTCTACAGGTCTTTTAACAAAGTCAAAATATGAGTTCTGACTTAACTGTCCATTAGCAGTAAATAGTGCTAGTATAGCAAATTGATCTTATTTATTTTATTATTTACTGCGCTTAATTTTAGTAGCTTTATAATAATTTCAGTTTTATCGTTAAATTTCTTTCGAAGTTCGCGAGCTCTCAGAGTGGAAAATGATTGAATTTGTGACTTTTCAGAACTGAAAATGATGATTTGATTGATGGAAAAGAAGGGGTAATAAGATTTTTAGCTGAAAAAGCTGTTATCCGAAGTGAAAAAATATTTCATACATTTCTTCGGCTCAGCTACTTTGATTGCAAATTCCTACTGTTCGTGGCGTCATCTATGGGGCTTTATAAAAAAAATTTACGTTAGTGACGAAGACATTATTTCTCTGTATATCTGAATAAGATTGCCTGGACGGCCTTGGTTTTCACCTCATCATTTCATCTCCGTACATATTAATTTAGAAAATTTGAGGCACTCAACATTTCAGAATAATTTTGGAGTATTTGGATAATTTTTGTTGAAAACCTATTGCAATTAAATCAGAAGGTCGGTCCAAGACTTTGTTCCTGTAATTTTCAATTTACTCTGAGGTATTGAAGCTTATCGATTTCAAAGATTTTATAGATATATACTTTCTTCTCAGTTCAACTAGGAATAGTGATAGGCAGTTCTTTCGTTTTTAAATGCCTTAATTGCGCTGCTTTCTGCAACCCCAATTCACAATTTAAATTTTCTAAGCTTTCTTTTAATCTTTCTACATCAGCTTCTAAGTGGCATACTTCTTGATAATTTTGAAGGTGTTTCGATTTGGGTATGAATGATATATTCTTCTAGCTTTTCTCGATTAAGGAATTTGGTAATTTTCCTATATTCTAAACTATTCTTTTTGATGATCTTTCTTGAGCTTTGGTCATTATTGACGCTTATGTTTCCAAACACTTTAATGTATTTTTTCAAGATTGGTGGTATAATTTTTATCAGTTTTTAATATTTGAGGTTGGTTTGATTATGGAAATTTCCGTAATCATCATTCTTATCTCATTTCCATATCATTTTTCCTCTCTTTTGCCTATGATAATACTTCATAATGATATTGATATTCTCATTTTCGAGGCAAAAATGGAAGCAAATACAATTTAAGGGGAAAAGCATTTACAAAATTTCAATTGAGCTCGTTCGTCCAATTGATTGAACGCCGGATTGGCATCCTTTTAACATTTATAGCTTCGTATCAAAGCGTATTTTTGATCTGCCATCCACCAAGAACGAGCATTTGGCATAAGAACCATGCTAACTGAAAGGTACTTTTTGAAGAACACTGAAGAGGAGGTCATTTTAAATAGTACAGACATTATAGAATTAAAAAAATACGTTGGCTGTGAGGAGGGAGGGTGCCATATCATTGCCTTGACCGGTTGGTAAAGCTATCTCAGGCTGCCACTGACCACAACTCTTTCATCAATTGCGAATCGTTTTGCTGTGAATGGATCTCCATAGCAGAGGCCTAATTTGTTTTCCCTCTTGTGCACAAGCGTTGAATTCCACGTTCTTTTCATCATTAATTATTTTCGTCCATAAGTTTTCTGCACCTAATTAGTTTCAAAGAACAATTCCACTCGATTTGGATTCAACTTGAAAAAAATGTATGCAATTTTTCTTAGTTTAGATGCTTATCATGACAAGATGACCTATAATAAAAGAATTAAGGCAGGGTATTCTGAAACAGAGCCTCGGATTTTAGGTAAAAAATAACAAGTTTTCAAATAGAATGTGAATATTTAAAAATCTTAATTGCCGAGCCATTACACTGGAAGCCGAATCAGTGACTCATTGCCTTTAATACACAAAACAGAAAGTTTGTCACCAAATTGTTTTCTTTAATTTTATAGAAACTGGAGCATTTAATGGCCTTCCATGGAAAGAGCAAAGAAGGTTTTCGCTTCAGATGCTGAAAGATCTAGGGTTTGGCAAGTCTCATCTGGAAGACATGATAAAGGTAGGACCACCATGAATTGAAAATTCGAAAATTCAATCCTCCGCAAAATAAGTAGCTTTGACACTGAAGATGCTAACCGTGAAACTTAACAGATTAAATCTGAGAAAGTATTAAAAGCAATCTTTAATTTTAGTTTTCGTCATCGGTTTTATGTATAAAATGGAGGGAATGTGAAGTTGGGTCGAAATGCAGATGAACATCTAAAAAGCTTTAAAATACAATAAACATTTATCTTGCTTCAATTAGTTATGAAAATCTAATACAAACTTTGGTACTTTTCCGTTAGCCGGGAGCAAGCGAAAAATCGCCAGATAATGCAGAATTCCGCCAAATTTCTTACAACCATTCTCTTGGCGACTTGGCTCGCGTTTGGTTCACAATTGGCGACATTTGCGCCCTGCTGACGGAAAAGTACCCATACTTTTTGTTTGCCCCATCTTCTGGATACTTTGATACTTGGGAATTTTATAGAATTTTCTGTTACTAAAATTTAATATTTTTATTTGGTTATATGCATGTTATTTACTAAATTAAAAAAAGCCTCAGATTGCCAACGCCTGTCTTAGTATAATAAAAAGTTCTTTTCCGCTGCGTTTAGGAGGAGATACGCGACCTGCTCGACCACCTCTCCAAATCCAACGGCCAGCCCATCAAAGTGCAGCCTGTGCTCGCCCCCAGCATGTCCAACAACATCGCTTCTCTGGTGTTCGGCAAGAGATTGAAATACGACGATCCGACCAGGAAGATGTTGGACAGATCTCTTAACGAGTCGGCCGCCGCTGCCGGACAGGTCACCTGGCAGCTCTTCTTCCCCGGGCTCGCCAAAGTAGCCAAGTTCTTGAATCTGGGAAATGAAGGAAAACTTGCAAAGGTGTTGAAGGACATGCGCGAACATACGTTGTAAGCCTTTTTTAATGATATGCTTCCCATTGAGAATCTCTTAGATATTAATTTGTGGTACTCAGAAAGTTTAGTTATAAGCGTTGATTCAGCCAAACTGTCATGAAATTTGAACAGAGGTCAGATAATGTGGGGTATACCTCAGTCCTGCTTGGGCGAACAGACTGAACGCCCAAGATTTAGAACATGGTAATCTTCGGAGGTACAGGGTTTCGAAACCTTGATCTCAAACCCAAAGACTGAAAAATTCTTGTCGGCAAGCCGGAAAGCGAAAGCAGATTCCGCTTGCCCCGAGTAAAAGGAAAAGAAAATTTCAACCCCTCCGCCATTTCTTCTTCCAATTTCACAAGGGTTGGAGCTATGAGGATGAAGGAGGGTGCAAGAAATGCAACTAATAAAGAGCTTTTCAGTAAGGTGTCACATACATAGATTAAAAAATTTAAAGGAGACTCGAACCTGTTTTCCGAAACATCGTAGGATGATAATTACTTTTGGCTTGATTCGACTGTCTTTAAATTATATATATATATATATATATATATATATATATGTAATAATCTCACTTAATTTTATTTAAATTCTAATATTATATATTTTAAAGTCTTAATGTATTCCAAAATCGCCTTTCTTAAACTCCAGTTTCGTTTTATTTCCCGCTCTGGAGGTATATTAAATCTCTCGTTTTGACATATTTATTACTAAAACAATATTTTAATCGTTTCCACGCGCACACAAATGGCGAAATCAGCGACTTACTGCCGCCATGCATTTTCCCAAAAACACTTACATAATATACTAAAAATAACCAATATTCCCTTCCCTTCCATCAAGTGTCTATCTGTTAAATCCCTACCTGAGAAAATGCAGGGATCTTCTGTTCTCTCTTGTCTTAAAACCTTATACTAAGATGTACGTACATTCCGTCACTCTCCCATAATAAAATGAAATTTAGAATAACTCGGCCGTACGTGGCGCAGAAAAGGGCTTAATTTCTCTTTTGCCGATGGCAACTATCGGTTTGTTTACAAAACAAAACCTGTAGCCATATGAGGCATACCTTCATAAGTATAGCCTACTACTATATTCGATCTGTTGAAAAAAAATGAGTTTAAGACGTAGAGTTCACAATATTTCTTACGATATGATGAAACTTTGGATGAAATTATTATAAAGATATCAGTTAGAAATGGAATAGATGGCGAATAGAGCCAGAGAACGTTCAGATTAACGAAAGGGAAATCGTGTTAAATTCACAAATTGAGGTGAACACCATGGAGCTTATTATTGTCAATATAGTATATTGGCTACTTTTCCGTTATACACACCTCACTTTTTTATTTTGTCTTGGCGAATTTTCTTGGAGCGCTGAATCGCCACATTTGTTCAATCCTTTCTTGACGATAGTTGACGCGCGCTAAAAATAGCACGAGAACATCTCACGGGCCCTCAGCACTATCCTGACAATGGACTCGTCTCCGGGACCAGGGGCGAGGTGTCCCGTAATCAAGAAGAAGAAGTTGACGCGCGCTGTATTTTTGGCCAGCTGAAGCGTCAGGAGCTAGAATACGCCAATTTGGTCGGAAATGGTGCTATAACGGAGCGCAGATGTTCTGTGCGGGATAAGCTAGTTTACTCTTAATTATATAGGAACGACAACGTGCCCTAAAAAAATGTATTTAATGTCTTCGCAACGCACACGTGTATAAAAGCAGTTACAAAAACAATAAAAATTATTGTTGTATAATATACTTAAAAATATTATTAAAAAGTTATTAAAATTAGAGAAAAAATTGCACCTCAAAGAGAATATCTGAAAAGCTAATTTTTTTCCTTAATTTTAAAGTGGTCTAAAAAGGGATTTTGTGCGGTAAAATGTTCTAAAGTTAATGAGGGAAAACATTAAAATTTCGATTAATTTTAAATTAATTAAAAATCTAATTAAAATTTTGAAAAATCCTTTCTCAGTGAGATCCTATACCCAGAAAGTAACCTCAAGCAGTAGCGGCTCGTTAGCTCAGAAACGAGCTATGTAGTAAAAAATATTTCTCAAGAGAGTACGTTTAAAATACAATTTTCAAAATGCATCTTACTCTTCAAATAACCCAAAATTTATAATTCAGACATGGCACAGGTTTGGAACAAAAAAAGCTGAACTTCATAAATAAGGAATCGTGTCAAACGTAAACATCGAGAAGTAGAACAAGTTTCATTAATTAACCAATAAATCAATAAATTTATACAAAGAGTGCTTAGAGATGATAAATTATTATTTAAAAGAAAATTAATGGATGAAAAATGAATTACGTATAAGGTTTTGTTAAAATAAAAACTATGGTAAAAATTATCTCACTAAAAAATATGGTCATGTAAAAACTTTTTTTGATTATAGATAATTATTAAGACTTTTGTTTCTCATTTTTTGAGCTAACAGTTCAAGCTTTCTTATATGCTCCAGTCTGCTATTTTCTTCCATTTTCTAAATTTTGCTCTCTTTCTTTGAGTAGGGGTTTTTCTTTATTTTTTTTTCTCATCGCAATTTTCTTAATATCAAGTTTCTCCTAGTACCATTTGCCTGATGACCTTAAATTTGTGCACATGTTAACTATCAATAGCATCACGCAAAAAATCTTTTTTCTGAAATATTCAACAGCAGACTGCTCTTTGCTCAACATTTTGTATTTAACACTTTAAATTGAAGAATATGTTTCAATATACATCCTTCTTGATCTTTTATCTATCAAATGTGACATTATTTTGAATGTGCACACGGCGCGCAGTTTTTGTTTGCGTGCTATTCACATCTTTTGTGTACGCACCCCCTCTCCCAACGCATTACCAAGAATTTTAATGCATATTTACATCTATCCCAAGAATGACAAAATTCGATGTCGAAAACGCTGAAATCCGCGTATAAGAACAAATGTGCCATGTCTATGTTGATAGACAAACGTTAGGGAACGAAAACTAACAAAAATGAAATCGAAATAACTAACAAAAACGGAGAGAAGAATGTTAAAAAGAAAGTGAAAATAAAATGGCTTCCTTCACGGAGAGCTAACGATGTTTTTTTCTCACGAAATTCGTAGATGAAACGAAAGACGATTGGGCAAAACGAGAAAGAAAAGAATTCAACCTTCAGGCATTCCTCCCGATGCTAAACTTTGACCCCAAAGCGAGGCAAAACGTCGATACATAACTCGAACGATACATAACTTTCGGCAGAATTACGCAATATCTTATGAATTGGAAACTTTTTCGCCTTAAAACTATACGCAAAATTTTCACATGGCGCACAGTTTTTGTTTGCATGAGCAGCCCCCCCCCCCAACACATTAACAAAAATTTTAATGCAGATTTGCATCAATCTCAAGAATGTTTAAATTCGATGCCGAAAAAGCGGAAATCCGCGTTTCCGCGGAAATGTGTCATGTCTGATAATTGTAATTTTCTGAACTGTATTTTAGAAAATCAACAACGTATCTTTTTTTTCGGTGAGTGAGATCTAACAAAAAAAATGAATTTGTCTTAAAGCAGATGAGTTTCTGTGAGGGCAAAGTGAAATTGAAACCCTAACCAACTAATAGCAAAAGAGAAAGCGAAGAAAAACAAATCAAGAGAGGCCCCCACCCCTGGGGGGGGGGGGGCGGCAAGAAAAAGGAGCATCACATAGTTGGCCGTGCGACCTAAATAGCCAAATCATCCCCAAATTCAGTGGGAGAAAACATCGCTTTCCGATGAGCAAATTTTGATACTTTCGAGGAATATATGGTGTGCAGCCCCAATCCCTGTATGCCTACTTATTGATCCATTTTCTATCTTCTTTCCTCGTTCTTATTATTTTTTCCATTTTCGTTGTTCAACGAACTCTCAATGTGGAGAAATAACTAAATAAGATTAGAAACGAAAAAGCAAGCCGTTAAAATATTTTCAGGGGATGCTACAGCTCTGCTGCCCCATAACCAAGGTAATTTATTACATCAGCATGCGGGGAAAATCCTTGCAACTGAGGTAATCGATCTTGTCCGCCGTCTCTCAACTCGAAAAGCTACTCACAGCAATGAGCTGGGCAACTGGGCTATGAAACTCCCGGACTCGTTCTTATCAAAACTATGTGGACAGGATCCAACAGCATAGGCCAAATATTTCATGCCAGGCTCTGCTTTCCAACCTGCCAGATCGGAGATAGCCCCGTGGATGGGGCGGAAACTCCACCAACCATCAAAGAAAAGCTACTCACTGTTGAAGTGTTATAAAGGGAGCAGGTTATAAAGATAATCACATCAGTCTTACCCTTCCTGTAATTCATTGTTTGTCTCTGCACTGCACATGAATTAATGTTAAAACTATTAATCATTGTAAAGAAAATTCTCTTTTTGCAGGAAAGAAATCGCAGAGCACGAGA
>BGPR01040920.1:0-10762 GCA_013235015.1 Araneus ventricosus | reverse complement strand
ATATATATATATATATCTTGGGAGGGGGGCTTCAAAATAATTTTGCGCCTGGGGCCTCATATCTTCAAAATCCGCCATTGCTGATCGCTCTAAAGAACAGACAGTTAGATATAGAGCTATCAAATTCGGCACATATACAGGGTGTTTCAAAAATATCTGGCAAAAATGAAAAGGTAGGTTAGGTCATACGCGGAAAAGGTAGGTCTGAAATCACCTAGGAACATGGGTGCACAAACGCCATCTAGAGGCAGCAGATGGCATTTAAAATAATACAGCACTTGCCACAATTGCTCTTTTTGAATCTTAAATGTATTGAACTGGAATTTTTATGTAAGTTGCCCTATATATCTCGCGCTGAAATTGTGAAAGGAAAATTAGGCTACCTTTAGTAAAAAATCATTTACTACAAATGCTCGTATTTTTTCTAATATTCAAAGTATTTACTTGAAATTTTTAGACAATGATACTTTAGCATATTGTCACATATTCTGTAAGTTTCATACATTTTGGTTGAAAATACTGAAAGTTATAAGCGAAAAACATGCTAAAAAAGTTGGGATTTTTAAAAGAGACCTTTATATCTTCCCGAATATTCCAGCTATTTTTACGAAAATACATGTAAATATTAGAGTAATATAATTCTCTAATAACATAATATTATTCGCATAACACACAAAATAGTTGACGAAAGTTGCAAACCAATATCAGATTTATGTGAAATGGGGCGAGCCAAAAACCTTTTTCGACATCATCAACTTATGGTCGGTCCCCAAAATGCCCTTGTGCCCGAATCTTCGATGTAAATTGCGAGTTAAAAACTATTCTTTATATGGTCGAAGTTCGAGGAGATATTTGAAAAAATGTGCAAATTTCAAAATGTGTCGGCAATTGTGGCAACTGCAGTATTATTTTAAATGTCATCTGCTGCCTCTAGATGGCGTTTGTGCACCCATGTTCCTAGGTGATTTTGGATGTTCATCATATGCCTGGCCTACCCTTTCATTTTTGCCACATATTTTTGAAACACCCTGTATACTTTGGAGGATGGCAATGTGCACATCAGAGCGATTTTAAAAAAATTTAATTAGAATTTTAATTGATTAAAAAATTTTGACGTTCTCGACAGAACGCCGCCTGCACCCCCGGTTCCTATAACCTAGGTTATCATACCAGAGACGTTCTCGACAGCTAACTTGCAGAAATACAGGGCTATTCAAAATGATGTACGGTATTTTAACATACTAGAATAAAGTCAATTATAAACAAACACTTACCAGAACGAATTTAAAGGAAAGGACAACTGAAATATT
The DNA here is from genome assembly GCA_013235015.1 of Araneus ventricosus. NCBI lineage: Eukaryota > Metazoa > Arthropoda > Arachnida > Araneae > Araneidae > Araneus > Araneus ventricosus. The sequence goes on along the minus strand of BGPR01040920.1, from coordinate 9,452 downwards.
TTTATTTTATGACATTATAAGTGTTCGATGTGACTTCCTCGAGTCATGCAGACAACGTCCAGACGATAGTCCATTTCTTCTCACACTCGTTTCAGCATGTCTGGTGTTACTAAGTTCAGAGCATTACCTATGAATGTTCGTAAGTCCTCCAAGTTGCGTGGAAGCGATGGCACATAAACTTTCTTTCACAAAGCCCCACAAGAAAAGTCACACGGGGTAACGTCCGGTGACCTGGGGGGGGGCAGGGAAACATCACTTTGTCGTTTGTAATGCTCTGAACTTAGTAACACCAGACATGTTGAAAAAAGTGTGAAAAGAAATGGACTATCGTCTGGACGTTGTTTGAATGACTCGAGGAAGTTATAGCGAACACTTATGATGTCATAAAATAAAAATATTTGAGTTGTCCTTTCCTTTAAATTCGTTCTGGTAAGTGTTTGCTCATAATTGACTTTATTCTAGTATGTTAAAATACCGTACATCATTTTGAATAACCCTGTATTATTACAAAAACACGATTCTTACACCATCTTAACATCCACAAAATTACTTTTCTAATGACACCAAATAAATCATCATACATTTTTCTCCTATTTTAACAATTTTTTAAAAAGATATTTCTATGCATAATTTGAAACAACACTTTTGAATGTTGCAATGAAATTCAAACCGTTTTCGTTGCTTCACCAAATATTTAATTGCGTGGTTTTCTTCATTATTAAACGCTTAGGACGGAAGATTCTGTTTATATTTTTTCGTTTTCTTTGACAATATCGTAATGAATTTTTACTTGACGATTTTATTTTATTCCATTCTTTGTGAAATCTGCACTGGTTTCCAAAAGCTAAGCAGTATTCGGAAGATACGACAAATTTGGAACAAATATGATTAGAATGGTTCGCAATCAGATGTGAATCGGAGAGCACATTTTACAGTGAAGATTCGGCCACGACCAGAAAGTGATGAAGAGAAAAAACGATTTGGACTCAGCCCGTTTCACAGAAAGCTCATAATGGTTTGCAACTTTCATCAGTTGTTGTGTTTGCTTTGCGCAATACTTATTTTCGTAAAAATAACACGTATTTACGGGAAGATATAAAAGTTTTCTTAAAAAATCCCAAAATTTTACGAATGTTTTTTGCTTAGAGCATGCAGAGTTTTAAACCAAATTATACGAAACTTATAGAATAATTGTCAATATGTTTGGGAAGCACTGTAATAAAATTTGAAATAAATACTTTGAATGTTAGAGGAAATATGAGCATTTGGGTAAATAATTTTTTTACTGCACATAATTTTTCTTTCATAACTTCAAAGACAGATATATAGGGCAGCTTATATAAAAATTCCAGTTTGATATCGTTAAGATTCAGAAAAAATAGGAATTGCAAGCTTTTGTTGTCTACGAGAAACAAAATGATGAGGCTTTTTTTCACACAATGATATTTTTACTATATTAGGAATCAAAATTAGAAACCAATCACAAAGAAAGCAATCTTCCTCTACGCTATAATTGAGGCGTTGAGAGCCGGAGTGAACCAACCCACAATTTTCACTAAACTGATCTAAGCATTATTTTAATGTTTAATGATATGCTTTAATCAGCATATTTTCGTCCAGCTAACATGCTGCTGGATGTAAAATGTGCCGCGCCATTTTAAAGTTAAAATCAAATCCATATTTTCAAGAGGAATAAGACAGTGAAGATGATGCCATTGGATGTTACATGACACAGACAGTTACTCGACTCCATTAAGGATGTCCATGCAGACAATGAACAGATCAGGTGGAAGGCTACTGAAAGTACATGATTAAATGTCTATCAAGATTTGTAATTTAAATTACTTTGTTAAGAGAAACGTGAATATAAAATTATACACAAGAGATTCAATTGAAATTATATTTCCGGCGAACAAGCGTCGCAAAAGGAGGCCAGTTTTAAATAAAACAGTATTAATGTTTTTATTTCAAAAATGGTGTGTCTCCATTTTTGAAATAAAAACATGTTTTCTTTCAAAAATGGAGAACAGATAAAAGTACACTTGTCAACAGGGACGGATAGGACCGTAGGGACCTATAAGCATTTTTTATTTTTGTATTTTATATTAATTATAGCATTCCCCGTCGCGGTTTCACCCGCGACAACCCAGGAAAGATGGATAAAAAAAATGAATATTTTATTGTATTTCACAGACAGTAAAATATATAAAGGAGTAATTTAAAAATGCCAGCGATACAATTCTATATGATGAATCACAGCTAACGAAACTTAAAAATTGCGTTTTAAATAACTCTCAGTCAATTCATCTATCACTCATCGGTAGAACGATTAACGCTGAATATGGTCGCGAAAGCCGAATATACTGGACGCCCCGTGTGAACCAGTGGGTGCCAGATTGGGTGGAAAAAGTGAGGTGTAAAAAAATTTATTGACATCTAAAAGACCCGGGAGTATAGAGGGTAGAGAATAAATTTAAAATATTAATTAAAAAATTAGTTAATTTTCACGAACACTATTGCTTTTCTTCAATTCCTATTTCAGGCAGCTAAAATGAAATAAAAATTTAATCTTCCCCTTAAAAAGCAGGCCACTGGTGTGAACTATGAATGGGCAGCATTTCTCCCTAGATAGTAACCCGTCACAAAGCCTCCCCTCTCTTTCCAGTGCTATAAATAGAACTGTGACCTTGAGGAACCGTGAGCAACGCTGTTTGGAAATATTTTTAAAAATTAATTAAAATTAAACAGAGAGCCGCATGGAAATAAAATTGGTTTCATTGGAAAGCTAATTTTTAAAAAATTAAGATGATGTTAAAATGATTTTTTGTGCGACAATATGCTCCGAAGTTATTGCGGAAAAACGTCAAAATTTAAGGTAATTTTTAATAAGATAAAATTCTAATTAAAATTTCGAAAAATCCTTTCTTAGTGAGCACCTACTACCCAAAAAGCAACAACCTTTCAAATTTTAAGTTTCTAGGCCTCATGGTTTGGGAAATTTCGTGATGAGTGAGTGAGTCATGGTATTTGCCTTTTATATATATAGATGATGCCTAGATGAGTTTAGCGGAAATTGCGGGTTAGTAAGTTCGACAGATGCAATTGTAAAGAAGAAAATGGTTAAAAGGAAATGCATCTCTATTTAAGAAAAAGCCATAGCCGTATCTGGGCATCAACTGAAATCTGGGAAGAATGAAAATGATAATCTATATTATATAAAACGCTTATGCGTGGCGCAAAAAGGACCTTTATTTCTTTCTCCCCGTTGGCAACGATCAGTTTGTTTACCAATCTCAACCCTCACGCCGAGCATTCCGCTAACCGGTAAATTCGTTACTCTTTTTTGAATTTATTGATTTAAAATGAGTTTTTTGCGAACTGTTGAATAAAATTTGCGTAGAAGAGAGCAGCGTGCAAGGGAATCCCTGGCTTTTATATCTATCTATAAGTATATAAAAAGCTTATGTGGACGCAAAATCAGGGATAATTTGATACGCAAGTTTGGAGAATTGTTTACCTTTAAATCGACGGAACTCTTGAATTGGTTTGAAGTCGGAAACAGCGAAATATTTTTGAGTTAGAACGTTTGAATTAAATATGTGAGGAAGCAACATTTCGTTTAAAAAAATGCATGTTTAAGATTTTGCTGGAAAAAATGATGTTTGAAAATTTTGAAAAAGGCCATCTAATCGATTTTAAAATGCTAAGGGTAAATATTTATTATAGGTTTTAATTTTGAATAGTTGATATGAACATGCTTCAAGCCACTATTTTCTTTAAACTGTCCTTTTTTAGCTAAAAGGTTGCGAGATGGGTTACATCATTCTGCGACAACTAGAATTTTCTGAGATCTAAAACACAAATGACTACACTGAGAAAAACACTATATCTTTCTTGACTGAATAATTATTGAAATAAGCATGTATACAAGTGGGGAAGCTTTTATGTTTAATATTTAATTGAAAAGTGAAAATGATTAAAATTTTGTTGCAAAAAGCAAGGATTTGGGAATTTTTTTGAAAAAAGCTATGTTATCAATTATAAAAGGCTCTAAGTAAATAATTATTATGGGTTTTAATTTTGAATAGTTAATATGAACATGTTTCAAGCCATTATTTTCTTTAAACTGTCCTTTATTAGCTAAAAGGTTGCAAGATGGGTTACATCATTCTGCGACAACTAGAATTTTCTGAGATTTAAAACACAAATGACTACTCTGAGATCTTTCTTGACTGAATAACTATTGGAATAAGCATGTATACAAGTGGGGAAGCTTTTCTGTGCAATATTTAAATGAAAAGTGGGAATGTTTAAAATTTTGTTGTAAAAAGCAATATTTTTTAAATTTTTTTGAAGATTTGGAAAAAGGCTATCTTATCAGTTTTAAACTTAACATTTTGTTGGAATGAAGTTATATTGAAATAAACTGTTGAAGAAACAGTCAAATGTGTATGCCAAGAAGTTTTAAATGATTGATTTCTGATTGATGAAAATAATTTTGATTTTTAAGCACCTTTGAATTATAAATATTAAATTCAAATTTCTTTCTAACATTTACATATATATATATATATATCTGTACTACCAGAAGATTTTAATTGTAGAAACTGATGAAAAATTAATTTTAGGAGTTCATACAATTTCAAATAATTTACTTTTAGTAATTAATGTACTTATAATTTCCTAATACCAGCAGAAACGGATAACTGTACGACAAGCGAGCTGGTATTACATAGTGATGCCGAAAGAATGCAACGTGATTCTTGGGTGTTGGAGAGCGGAGCGAGCAGGGAGTGTTATATATATATATAAAGATTTTATAAAAACTGTGCTAGGACACTCAGCGTCTTCATTGTAGCGAGCGAAGCGAGTAGGGTTTGCCTAGCAAACCCCGGAGGATTGCAGCGCAATTCTCCTGGGGGTTGGCGAGCTGTAGCGAGCAGAGCCCCCTAGTTTTAATGGATTTTATTTAAAAGAGTCCGTCATATATCATAAGAATAAAGGCAAACAAAACAGGAATAAATACTCCTACTTATTCTTAAACAGATTCAAGAAAAACTACACGAATAACAGAAGTCTAAATGGGAAAGTGTTTAATGATGTGAATGGATGACTTCAACGAAAAATATACAGTAGACTACATTATCATTAATTTCTGTTTTGTGCTTTTAGTAAGTCTTTAAGTTTCTCAGCTTAAAGAAAAATAAATGCAACATTTTTTTTATTGTTATGAAATACTTTCTAAATAATTCAGAAATGTATTTATGTCGTTAAGAAACAACCTTTATTCTTCCCTTAAGCGTTTTTAAGTACGATTTTCTTTTTGAACACTCCGCTTTCGAAAACAATATCATTGTCTCATTCCATTAACAGTTATTAATCCAAAAAGAAATTTCGGTCCTTATGTCACCAGAACTGGGTGAAAAAGGCTTAGGTGTCGAAATCGCCCCGGTTTCCCTTTTTGGCGTTTCTTTCCTAATCTCGGCAACTGGTGAACGAATCGTTCAGTCATGCAGAAAAAGCCTTAATCTCCGATCTCGTTAGGGGTGAACTTTCTCACCGCAAAACACACATATAAATACACCCACCGGAACTTGGATCAATCATCACTTGGTGAGAATTCGCAAGCCATTCAAACACAAAATGATCTCTCAGGTATAACTTTCTTTTGTATTTACATTGGTATTCAACACTTATTATTGATTACATTTATTATTGATCCGTTATTATTTCTTTTTTCTTTGATTGAATACAATTGGTAAAGGTTTCTTTCTTTATCGGACGTCAAATTTAATATTAAGATCTTTATTTTGTTGACAATTTTTAACTTATATATATATTGTTTATTATTATTATTATTTTCCTTGACAGAATTAATTTGTATAACTCATCTGTCCATAACGATCCAAGTTCAAATTTTAAAATGCTTCGTAATTCTTTATTTCTATTTATAGCTTTGTTATTGTTTATGCAGGTTACATTGTTTTTATTTGGCCATAAACGCACTTTTGTATTTCCATAGTTCACTTGTTTTAACCAGCGGGAGTGGCCTCTCAAAAACTTTCTCGCATACGAATAACACGGGTGGGGGGGGGGATGAAAACCGCACGCCGGAAAACGTGCGGTATTCCCTAAGGTGAGGAAAACACTCGCTCCAGCGTTCGCGCCTTTTGCGTCGTAGAATGAGGGGGAAAAAAACGAATATGCAATTTCAACGCCTTTTTACTAACCGATTTAAACGAAAATTGAAGACAAATCTACAATAAGGGTTTCAGGACTACATACGAAATTTCATTTATCTAAGTAATTTTGTTAAGAAGTTATGGCGTTCAAGTTATGCAATTACACAGACCGATAGACAATCAACCCTTTGACGAATTCAGCCCAAAATTTTATAAGGACCTATATTTTTGATGAAAATACTGCGTACCAAATTTTATCCATCTAGCTATTTATGTTTTTGAGTTATAGAGTTCACATGAACGCGGACAGACAAACTTCTTGTAGACAGATTTTGTTCAAAATTTCATAGAAACCTACAAATTATGTGTCAAGATCACATACCAAATTTCATCCCCGTAGCTCTAATAGTTTTCGAGTTATCGTGTTCACAGACAGATATAATTCTAAAATTGTGTTTTTCGGACTCAGGGAGGTCTGAAACGTGGAGATTCGTCAAAATCTCGAGTTCGAATTGTTTGACGATTACAATACTTTCTCTTTGTATACTTCGCATATGAGAAAGTAAAAAACGGTAAATGATAGGTTTTCTCTTAATAAAATTGGAAATTTAAACTTCAAGATCTTGATTTATTTCGAATAAAAAATGAAAAGATTAATCTTACGTTCAGAGTCTTCAATTTTTGATGTAATGATTTGTCGTAGCTCGTAATGCATTATCCCGCCTGTAGCGATTGCTGTCGATCATATAAAGACCTCGATTAAACGTAGCATCTCGATTCAAAATGGAAGAAACAATTATTTACAAAATTAGACAAAGCAGAAAACACATATTTGAACGAATACTGTAAGAATAGCAATTCTTTATCAAATAAACGTGTGCCATTCGCAGTTATAGAATTCAATATATTAAGCACTAATAGCATCAGAGAAGCTAGACTTTTAGTGCAAAGATAAAAACCTGGAAGGCGAAATTAAACTGAATCATGACTTTTCATTAGTCGCTTTTTTGCTGCACCAATGAGGGCTCTTAATTGCCAACTTCTATTCTCCCACTGCGAGTTCACGGATTGGAAGCCGCCAGATAAGTACGAGAGTTCTCGCTTCACTGATGGGTATAGTAATGGTGTGGGGTCGAGTTACCTCCACTCCGATGCCGGGACGTACCTCCTTCGGGAAAGGTTGGGCCGTGGCCGGTGATTGGCCTCTAGAACTCCGACCTTAGTTCTCGACTGCTGTCTTGACGTCGGTCATTCAAAAACCCTGATACGTCACCTGGCATGACAGGTGTAACTCCGTGAGAGCCTTGCCAACTTCTGTTAATTTGTTGAGATTCTTTTAATACATAATACAGTGAAAGGGAATTCGACTGAACTACTTTTATTGTGAAAAAAATTAATTTATACAGCTTAAATTTTAAAATAGACAGCTTGGTGATATAAGATTTTCTAACCTTTGATTGTTTAAATAGAATCCGGTGAAATTTATTCTGTTAATTTACTCCTTTTTTTCATTTAACAGGTTGCCATTGTTGCTTGTTTGGTCGCTGTCGCCGTAGCATTTGGCCATGATGTAAGTATTTATTTTCAAACATTAGTCACATAAAATTACTTAAATTAAAATATCAAGCATACACATATTAATCATATTTTTAAAAAATCGACGGGAGACTGTCTCTGCGCAACGGCCGCTGGGATTGAGGGGCGTAGACTTACCTTACTCAACTGTGACTAAAGTAGCTCTATGTGACTATTAACTCTATAGTCTATGGTGACTATGTGACTCCATGTAAAATTATTCGTGATTTTCACCAACTTTGCAACTCGACTGTGACTAAACCGTAACTACAAATTCTAAAATTATTTTTGCAAACTTCTATGTCTACCTTTCTCTGTTAAATGAAACTAAAACCAACTCTCCATGTTATTTGGTTGCGGAGCTATCAACATTTAACTTTAGCATAAAATTCGACGTAATTCAACAATTCTTGAGCAATATTTCGAGCGCGTATCGGCCGCTGTGACGTAAAAAATAATTTTTAATGATTTTCACCCCTATGTTATTTGGTTGAGGAGCTATAATCCTTTAACTTTAGCGCGAAAAGTGTCATAATTTTTTCCTTTCCTGACACACCATTAGACCACTATGGAGAGACAGAGACGTAAGTCTACGCCAAAAAGTGAAAAACACAAAATTTTTATGCTTTCTAATAATTTTTCATTGTATTAGTGTCATTAAAAGCTTAGAACTAAGTCTCGCTTAAGATAACAGATACAGTGTAAATATTTTGCTGCAATACAGCTTAAACAAATATAAATCTCTTAGTTATCATTTCATAATAATAATTTCTGCCTTACATGCATCATTGTAATGCTTTTGTGTGTTCTTTTATTCCTTCCAATTCAGTCAAAATAATTCAGATTCACCCTGTATAAATAAGTTATAAGAAAGTGGAAAGAGCATTTAGATTTTACTTTTTCATTCGTTTCTTTTATTCAAGCATCAACTTCCGAAAAATTAAACACAATAAACTTAAAATATAGATTCTGTATAATAGCTCCTGCATGTAGGCTGTATCTCTGGGAGAACCTGAGAAGGGTCTAGACAATAACTGTAATTTTGTCTACTCTGGACACAAAGCAGTCGTCAGTATAGCCCAGGCCATTGTCTACCATTAACGGAGATTTGTCTCCTTCTCTGTACAGTCAAGGGGCCAAGACATTGCTAAAGTGATCTCCTTCCCCATCTCCTATAATCTCTCAGCATACCACATTCTGAAGCATCTTTAAAATGGTAATATTGTTACTAAGGTGATGTCAAATTGACCTGCCATGGTTTATAAGGTTGAATCTTAAAATGACTGAATCCAAATGAAAGATAGCGATAATTTCAAATAAAAAAAAGCACAAGAAAAAAAACTGCTGTAATCAAAGAATGGAAACCGCTAAAATTAAATTAAACTGAAAATCACACTTTATTTAATGTATAAGAGTTAAGGAAATATCTTAAATGGTTGGTGTAAATTTGTTACTTTCTCTTGTATATAAATATTACTTGCTTGTGTGTATATGAGAAAGATTAAAATAATTTTATGTAATGAACCATCCTCTAGGTTTTTCCATGTCAAAGGCAAAATCATTATCATAAATAGTGATACACCCACTCCAAAGCTATAAAGCTACTCTGATGTCCATAACAAAAGAATTCTGAAAAACTAGACTGGCTTGTCTGGAAGAGTTCTAATAGCAATACGTAACCGAACGAAGCAACAG
>BGPR01040919.1:0-13792 GCA_013235015.1 Araneus ventricosus | reverse complement strand
ATGGCTCTAAACACGGAATGCAGGTACTGTAATGTAAATGTATCTATAATGCTCAAATTTTGCCATTGCAATAATTTTAAATTTACTCAAAAGTTGATTTCGATAACAATTTGTGCTCGACTAGAGCAATGCCATTGGTGGTTACATCATGAGTAATTTTGGCGGACGAATGGCGTACAGCGTGGTCGGAAGCCTTGTTTTGGGTTATGCAATCATTTATGGATTTACCTAATCATTCAACGGAAGAAAACTAGGAGTTCAGAAAAGAAATCTGGAGTTCATGGATTGTGGTAAGAAGTTCATGCAATTTCAAAGCTATCAATAAATGTAGTTTTCTTTTTCAGATTGTAATTCTTCCTCTTTCAAGAGCGTAACAATCTGTTGGTGCAGGTCTTAGCTGCCTCGATAGCAGGCTTCTTCAACCTCAGATGATCCAAAGCAACTTCTTGCCAGTTTTTTTATTTTCAAAATTTTGATGTCAGTTTTCTGTATTGTCCAGCCATCTTGTTGAAGGGTCTGCTGATGGGCACTGGGCTCCCTGGATTCTGAAAGTGTGCAATCTAGACGGGTTATTTTCGCTCCTTCAGAGAGAAGGCTGAGCCAGTCTCAGTCTGTTACTGATGATTTGTGTAACCTGGAAGGCTCTTGTAAAGTCTATAAAGATCGTACTATATCTGTCATAGCACCATTGTTCTTGTGGCACAGGCCTGAATATATGGATGCCAACGCTAATGTCCAAGTTTCTTTAGCATACAGCAGCACAGGCAATATAAGTGTCTTGTATAATCTCATTTAGTTTCGGCTAACAAGCCTGATCTTAATTGTTTTTTAATCCAAAGAAACATTTGTTGGCCAGATTTTATTCTGTGATTTCATTTCAATCACTATAAAAAATATTCTCTCGATTTGTTTCTTGGACTAGAAAATAAACTGGCGCTAGCTCCCTCATGGAAGAGAAAAACTTAATTTACAAGAAACTGCATTTTAATGCATACTTATTTGTTTGAGTTGAACCAACTCACACGAAGCGTACCAAAACAAAAAATAGAATTTAACATCATATAGCAAAAAAAGGAAGTGGACGAATTCAGTGGATTAAGAATTTGCTAATTCTAACTATTCTAACATTAACATTCTTATTATATAAGTTTTCTAATTAAGGAGCAATTCTTGATGAAAATTCAGTCGTACTAAGAAACTGAGTAGGTGTATATGATTAGACACATGGAAAACCTTCGCAAAATATCGACATCAATTTGTACTTCAGATCCAGTTATCAATAAATCACAACAATTTTACTTTTTTTCTTTCCGAATAAAAATACAGGCTTGTGAATGAAACTACTTTAATTTCGCTTGATCATAAACTGCTGAATTTGTAGTTCTTATTTTGAGCTGTTTGGGTCAAGCTTCTTTCTCTAAGTTTAGCCATTCTTCCTCTTTCCACATCAATAACTCATATGCAAAACTTTACCAAATATTCGTTGAGAATGCTGTTTTCAATAACCGTGACATCAGAATATAAACTTCTTGAAGGATGAAGGTTGCTCGGAGCAGTAGCGGCTCGTGAGCCTGTGAAAGAGGAGGGCTACAAGATAATATTTTTCAAGAGAATATATTTAAAAGTTTCTTTCTCAGTTTAACTTTCTTCAGTAGGTCAAATTTTTTTAATTCCAAAACCAGATATGAAATTTCGCTTCTTCAAAACAAATTGAATAACCAGCATACATGATATTTACTACTAGTTTCCACTACCAGAAAGTTAAGTGGATGTTGATGCGACGTGAATCCGCTTGACGAAAAAAAAAAATCGGAGCTTTACATATACATCTCCTCCTCGCCCACTTCACTCGATAAGACGCTTCCAAAAAATGAATATCTTCTTCAAAAGAAGAAATCTAGCCATCTATCAAGAGAAAACAAATAATCAATCATCCAGATGTGTTTCTGTCGACGCAACACAGAAACCGAAAACCAATAAACAAGTTTAACAGAGATTGGCACTCCTTTGTGGGAATGAGGAAAAAAAAGAAAATTAATTTAAAAGAGCATCTTTCTCACGTTCAGTTGGTCTGTGCCAGCTAGAGCTTTCGTTTCGCCCGGCAGCCCACAGCCCGTCTTAGTTAAAGGGAGAAAGGTTTGCTTTTTTTCTCTGATTTTCTGCGCAGTGAACGAATTTGGGGGGGGTTGAGCACTTTGCAGCCTGAGCTGCTTTCTTTGCTTGCTGATTCATTTTCTGTCTTCTTTAAATTTTTTTTTATTACTTTTGCACACTGTCGTGTCATGGGATTCTGAGAGTGAAAAAAGTAAGCGAATAAGATTAAAACGAAAGACAAGTTTTAAACAGCCTTTTCAGAGAGCTTCCAGCCCCATTGACGAGCCGCCAATGCTCTTGAGCTTATATGCATAGTGTAACTAAAATTACTGGCCATACCTTAAAAGGATGATAGAACTGCCAAACAAATAACTTTCATTATACAATGGAGTCGGAGTAAGAGGAGAGTCGCAAGACGCTGACTCCGTGGTGAGAATGGAGAACATAAAAGAAAATAATAAAGGACAGAATCTTTTATTATCGAAAACTTACAACTAATACTCAAATGAGCTACCATTAGCTGCAATACATCGGCGACGGAGTGAGTGAATCAAGCCATACGTTAGAAGATTCCTGGCATTTCGTCAAATGTCTACATCTGCGACACTCACTCCGGGCGATAAGCCCCTCTGGTGATTCGACGGTATTCAAACAACGCTTTTAGCTGTCCGCAGAAAATGCATTTCGTGGTAAATCAGGCAGCATCTGCTGGAGGAAGAAGAGATGCTTCTGTCCGTTTAGCGCGGCAATCTGTGCTCTCAATATAGCTGTACTATCTCTGTTTATCATATTCTATCTGAATATCCGAATCAACGTTTGATCTTTTTTAAAACTACTACGATTTCTTTATCTGTGTTACTTGGAAAGATTCCTCAGGTTCATCTTTCTGCTTTCTTGAAGGCAATTGGATTTTATTCTCTTATATAAACGTTTTTGAATCTTGCTGGGGAAAAAATTCCATCAATTTCACATATGTGTAATTTAATGCTTTTATCTTGACACAAATTTACAATATTGTCTCGCGCAGTATAGTCAAAGTAACGCTCTTGCGCCAAAACACCAACCAACCAGCGATATCATAAAATATAGGGGCCAATTAGTGGTCGTGGATAATCTAGAGAAGACGCCCTCTTGCGGCTTACTGCTTGCTTTCCAACCCCACATTGCATAAGGTGTTTACAAAAGAATACCCCAACTTTGAAGAGCTACATCTCCTCAACAAAACGAATAAAAAAGTAAATGCACAATTCTATGATAAGAAGTGAATAAAAAGTAAGTTCTTTATTTGGCGAGAGATCTCTTTCATTGGCGATACGTGCCTTACGAGCACACATACGGGATACAGCTAATCCTCATGAAACCGCTGAAGTCGAACACGATTCTCCGGAAGTCCATGTCTTTTAGGCCATATTGCAAGACAATAGTTTAGGCAATTTTTTTTTTCATGAATCCACTGTCATTGGCATTACTTATATACTTGGAAGGTTAGTAAGTAGATTGTCTCTGAAGTTAAAAGAAGCTGGAGACTTCATTTTCCAACAGGATGGTTCGCCACCACAATGGCCCTTATTTTTTCGTAGATACCAAAATGACAAATTGCCGCAATGTTGCATTGGTCGCAGAGCAGGTGACGAGGTGACGACGTCGCTTTTAATCAGTGGTCCCCAAGAATACCTGATTTAACTCCCTGTGATTTTTCATTGGGTCTACATAAAAGATAAAGGGTTTTTCCTCCACTAACGGTGAAAATTGATGAACTGAAAAAGCGAATAACTGCAGTCATCCAAACTGTAATATCTAACCTGCTGAAAAAAGTGGGGGATGAGTTCTTCTATCGACTGGATATATATATATAAGATATAAAATCCAAAAATACAAAAAAAGTTTTGAAAATCCCCTCCTGATGAGCGGCTGGCCAAGATATTTATTCAAATTTAAATCTTTTATTTTGCAAATAGATTACCATTATTCGTCCAGAAAAAGATCTTTTTAAATAATTTTAATCGTTCTCTCAATTTAAGCAATTTCTATTGAAATTGTGGATTGCTTGTATAGACAATTTAAGTTCAATTTTTGCATTTTCTCAAACTTAATTTTCGTGACGTTATCTACAGTTCAAAATACTCCATGTGCATTTTATCTGTATTTAGATCTCTGAAATTTTTCTGATATTATTGCATAAGAGTATATTGAAAAAATGCTGTATAAATAAATATTATATGAATATTATTTTTTGTAGTAAGGGGCTCTTGCATTATTAGTGTAATGATTTTTGCAAACTTTTAAAGAAAAATCCTATAATCTTAGCTTTGAAGCAAAAAATGTAATTTCAGTGATTTTATGGATGTAAAATATTGTAATGGACTAAAATATATTTTTAAAAATTCAGAAAAAATAGTTTTATGTTCTATCTTAATGCGCATGGATGAATCTGAAGTTTTACGAAGCTCTAATATATTTTATTTTTTCTTACCAAAAAATCGAGACGATACAAATAAATTTTACCTACAGATTTTTTACGCTAGAAAAATGTTATCATAAAACCGTTATGAAAATTTAAGATCAGTAGCTCAGGAATTTAAAAGCTTTGTTTCAAATGTCCGCTGTACTCTTAAAAACAAATTTCGTTTATTTTTCACATCAACCAAGAGCATATTCAACTGCTAACTTCAGTGTAAAGAAGCAGTTTTCATACTTTACAAAAAGAAATATTCAAGGTGAAAAATATTTTACTGAATATATAGAATATCTACTGAATATAAAATATTTTACTTAATGTAAAAATATTAATATAACTACTAATATTTTTAAATAAACATATACACAAAAAAATTAGACTTGTTTCCATATTCAGTCTTCTATGTTTTTTAATTGACTGAATTACAGTGGTATGTACTTTTTTTTCTAGGTGATTGCGAAACAGAAATGTGTATGAAATAGAATATAAGGAAACTAGAAACCGTCATCGTTCTGAAGCTTTCAAGTCACAAGGAACTGTTAACAGATGTGTAAAAAATAAAAGCATACAGTATACGATACTCCATCTATCCTACCGTTTCCTAATACCTGCAGAATATGGGTAAAAACGATGCGGTGCATACTGACTTCGATGAATTGTGGAACTAAAAGTAATCATCACTTTTTGTATGCTTCAAATTTTCGAAATCACAGTGAGTTGTTCAATACAAGAAACTATAGTATGCTATAGTCTAGACACGCTAGCATATTTTGTTTCGTGGAAAACGTATGGCATTGTAAATACACTTAATGTCATTATAATTACATGAATATGTTACCATTAAAGTTCCAAAGCCGTTAATATGCATATTACCTAGTTATTCTGCAGATTACCTGATAAAGCGTGGAAGTGAAAAAGAATTGATAACAGAAGGTAAAAATTAAAATCATATGGTGTATATGTTGTTCCACCAACTCTTCAGCTTCTTACTACCTGCCAAATATTCTCAAAAGATGCCGTGAATGCTGACTTCGATGAACTGTAAAAATAAACGGAATTGCTGCTTTTTGTATATTCGAAATCATAATGATTTGTTAATGCAAACCAGTAGGATTGTTCTTCCTTCGAAAAAATACTCTCATACAAATAACACAAATAATTAATTACAAAATATGGAATGTTTAGTGCTTTGCTTTATAGCATACCGGAGAAAATTGAGTACACATTTTGGAACTTTCTCCTTTAACCGATCGCGTTCAGAACTGATACAGATCTAAAGATAATGAACTAAAATTCATCCATTCGGCTCGCTCTGACTTTGAGTTATCGTTTTCGTATACGCAGGAATAAAAAGATAAAAACAATCAATTCTTTGACAGATTTTTCACATAGTTTTATACAGATCGGTAGACTTAATAATAGAGATATGTGTCAAATAACATCTCTACAGTTGATAGAGATGTTGTGTTCAGATGCACACGGATGGACAAACAGACTTTTCGTTGACGGATTTCGTCCAAAATCTGAGAGACCTACAATTCTGTAGACCGCATACCAAAGCTCGAATTCAAAGACCGCATAACAAATTTCATCAGTCTAGATCTTTCCTATTTTGAGTTATCGTTTTAACAGACAGACATAAGCCAGAAAAAATTGTTTCTTCTAAGGTTGGAGTTATAAAAGGTGGATATTTCAGCAAAATTCAAAGGTCAAAATGTTTGGGCGATCCGTTACTTTTCTGTGTACTTTTTATATAAGAAAATAAAAGCTGGGTGATGCTATATCCTAGACACATCCGCATGTTTTGTCTCTGCAGATGCGTAAGTCATTGTAAATACATTTAATGCTATTGTAATTGCATGGATACATTAATAAAATCAATTCGCTGATATAATAATTTCTCTGTTTTCATTCTCCTTCTTACATGCAGCTATTCTCCCTTAGTCTGGCTAATTTTCTTAATTTTTATATAGTCTTACGCTTCCTCCTTTATAAGTTATTGGGAAATACGCGAATTATTTTATTTATAGTTGTCTACAATATGAGTAATAAAACTTCAGTCGGTTAAAGTAAAGTTTATGGTGCACAGCCATTTCTCTCCGCTTTAGCTCGCCAATTACTTGCCGCCAAGCAGAAGACGGATTAGCGACGTTAGAACATTTGTTTTGGTTGCGAAGGAATGTTCCTATTGGTGTCTTGTTCGCGCAGGAATCGTTATATTTTTATTTCGTGCTTCAGCGTTGCGATTTTATTGGTCAGGTATGTGCTATCTACGATTTCATTGGTCGATTTCTTCGAATTTAAATAAAACTTCGTTTGTAATTGAAATTCTCGTTTTTGGAATTTAAAAGAAAAACCTAGATTGCTAGCATTCAATGAAAAAGCGAAACTACTATTTTCCTGCTTTGCTGAAAGCGAAGCGGCTGATGGGTGTTTTATTTTTTATTTATTTATTTATTTATTTTTGCCCTGAACCCACTTGAGATGCCACAGGCATTGCGTCCACAAGGCAACAATAAAATGCTCACTGCGCACCCAAACCAAATGTTCTCACTTCGCCAAGCCATCCTGCTCTTGGCGACAAAAAGTTGGCTATCCTAAGTGGGGAGGAACGGCTGTGCACCGTAAACTTTACTTTTACCCTTCACTCAACTTAGATAAAAACCGAAATAAAGCAGAATGGCCTATGAATTTTGCAACCGAAGTGGTTGAAGTTGTCGATTGATATCAATAAAAAAATCAAAATTGTCTTTACCCCAGACGGTTTATTCCTATTATTTTTCGTTTCTTTACTTTCATTCTTTCAGGTGATAATTTGGGGGCAGATTAACCATGGAAAGCAATTTTTACATCATCTAAAAATTCAAAAAGCCATTTATTGAATTTTACCAGTTTGATTTCTATATTATTTTTCCTGATATACACAATTTGTAAAATCTTTATTTTTAATTCTAACCATAATAACTTGAGCATATATATTAATAAATATCTCCACATATTTAGCATGATCACTGTAAGGAACGGCAATACGAAAATAAGCAAACACAATAACTATAAATGTAAGGGAAACTGTTGGAACTTCGATCACTTTTTCTAAAACTAAAAATTTACATTTTTATTTTAATTATAGGCATCCTATTTTATTTAATATATAAGCAGCTTTAGTTTCTTCTATATATATCAAATCACTATCTATAAGGATGGTTAATTTTAAAAAAAGAAAAATTATAATTGTGTGCAAAGGATTCATGGTACAAGTCTTCATAGTACTGATCTTATATCTTGGATCATACAAAAACGTATACGCATGCACCTTCGATTAAAAATAAGACAACAGGAAATCGATAAGGAACCAATGAATATTTGCAAAATATATTTGTTTAAGATATATCTAACTTATATATCTTATTAAACAAGCTTGGGGACTTTTTGGAAAAAAGAAAAAAATTATGATGACAAAACTATAGTAAAAAATAAGTCTACGCTTGTAGTCAAAATTATCAAATTACATTTGAAATGAATTATGATTAAGTTTGAACAATAAAAAAAATGATTCTTTGAGTAGAAAATACTGTTTCCTATTTTACATTGTAATTTTTAAAATCAACCTTAAACCACACTTGTTTTGCAACTCGAGCTGAGCCACCTTATTCTAGAGATTTAGGCAGTTTGAGAAAAATGTCTGATTCATTTACATCAAATGATTTTACAAAGGAAAATTTGCTGTTAATTCCAATACGTTTGGAAAACTGTATCTGGAATTCAAACCCATCGGGGTCTTGAGAATTAATCCACCCAAAATGATGTTCAGTTGATCGTTTTTTCTGAAATTTTACCAGAACGTGATCACCATCTTTGGCCTACTAGGCCCTTCAAATTCAAACCCTTCTTGAGCATCAGCTAATGCAGCGCCAGCTAATGCCAAAGAGTCGCCATCACTATCAGAGTTTCGACCTTCAGATATATCAACTTGATTGTCGCTTTCAAAAACTAAATGTTTCTAACTTTATGTTGGGTTTTTTATTTTTTTATTTTCAGATTGTTTAGTAAGTAGTCTTTGACATTGGTGGGTCTCCTCTTTTTCTTTTCTAATCTCTTCTTTTTCAGGTGTAACTTTAACTATTTTTCTCCTTCCGGTTTTCTACTTCGTCTATTAATCGTTCTTGCTGCTGTCTTCGAGTGTGGCTGAATTTCTTCAGGAGAAACGAAAGCATTGGAACTAGTTTTATTCTGATTTGGCGTAGCAGCTGAAGAAGATGGCTCAACTTCCTTTCGATGAGCATTAGTCTTAACACCTATAGCAATCGGTGGTGGAGTTTGAACAACCTCAGCTGGATTGAAACTTGCTATAGAAACCGAATTTTCAATCAAACAGTGTTAGTAACATTCGGACGATTGGATACAAAATCTAAAAGAAAGTTCTCTTCTGAAAATACTTGTCCATTAAAAAAGTAAATTCCTATTTTCATAAAACCACTTATAATAATACTTATACCGAAACTTTAAGGGTAAATATGGCCAATAATTCCTGCAAGACTATAAATGTTAAAAATTTTTCCCGGGATGTTCAATGCGCAACGTTCAATAGCTTGGTTATAGAAGGTCTTTAGTGGTGAGTACACCGTTACATCAAGTGGCTGGAGCTTTTGGAATGTTTGGGGCGGGTAAATGTAAACATAACTACACGCGCTGCTAATGCTTTTTCAATAACATATACAGATAAATTAGTTGCATGATTACCTATTAACAATAAAACACGTTCTTCCTTTGATGGCCTCACAAAAGTTATAAAGTGATACATAAACTTCTCATGCAAAGATTCATTGGCACATCCTGAGGGATTAGTTTTACCACTAGGTCCAGGAGGTACAATATTAAGCATACCCTGAAATTAAAGTATACCCTGAGAAAAACTAGCATAGGAGGAATGGGTTACAGATGGCATTTATGCAAACAGACAATGATACCAGGTGACCTCGTTCACCTGAAGTCGCACTTCCTACCTGCTTTCAACCTTTTTGGGTAGCAATTTTGTTGGGATTCTGTGCTGTTGTTAGTCCTGTTTTGTTCTGATTGCAGATGGTATGATGAGGAAAAGGTTCTAAACTCAACTGAGGTTTTTAAAGAAGGTTTCACCATTGGCAGGGTTGGAAGCTGTTGCCCATGACAAATTTGTTTTTTCTAGCTGTCAAATGAATAATTTTGCAGTGATCCTTGTCGTAAATAGTCTCAATAGTCTACATCTGTTTTTTCTTTGCTTCACTTCACAGGTCGATTTTTATTATTGGCCACTACAAATTTATACGCCACACAGACTCCGAACTCCTTTCTTATTCAATCCATTGTTCATCTTTGCGACTTTCTTTATATAATCTAGTAAACAGAACTCTTCTTTCTCAGAAAATACTTTTCTAGTACCGTTCGAAGCATTATATTTGAATTTCTCTTTTCCAGACTTCTTAAAAGCCGTCAAAAGTCAAACTAATGCTGTAAATGCAACATTAGACACTTTACAGGACTGTCTAATTGAAATTTTCTTTTATCCTTCAGCACACACAGCTTAATTGCTTTTTTATACCTTCAGGATAAATATTTTCATTTTCTTCCAGCCTTGCTCCTTGGCATGGTATTATAAACTAAAAAAGACCACGATAATTTACATCATGTGCCTGGGATCAGTGTTCTACAGTACAGTATGTGTTTGTGATCCATAGTACAGGAGGTGACAATTTACAGTTCTAACACGTGATGATCTTTACAGGTTATGTTTGAGCTTACAAACAACGTGCAGATTTTACTTACTAAATTATACTGCACAAACTGGAATATAGAGGAAATCCTTAAACAATTCTTAATGTTTGTAAATAAAGAAATATAATTCTTCAAACATTTTGCTTTTTACATAGAAAAAACAATTTCACTGCTGCACTCATAAACAAAAGTTTAAGAGTGCAGCTATAAAATTGTAGGTTTCTGCTACACAACAGGTCTCTACGAAGTGCTAGCGAGTATTGCTTGAGATTGCTCAAATGCTCGCTACAAGATGGCAGCACATACCGAAATAATGGTTAGTGACCCAAAATGCGTCATATCCAAATAACAATAGTCTCCCCTATATAATAGTTTCCTTGATTATAAGTAACTATATGCATAGAGATAAACGAAATAATTAAAAATACATAGAAAATTCAATATGAATAACCAAAATATTATTTATTTTCTTAACCGCCGCTGACTCCACCTACTAAATGGATTTTAAGCGCCTAAAGGCGATGATTTACGAAAACATAAATTACATAAACATTTAGAAATAACGAAGGACATACGTCACAATTTTCTTAAAATAACATAAATTTCAGATCTTAATCAGATAGATAATTTCAGATCTTAAAATAACATAAAGCAAACTTTTGCATAAAACATAAATACATTAATTTAGAATTAATATAGTATATACACACCTGAAATATTATTTATATATATATCGCACACAAAATCTGTTCACAAGTTCCAGTTAAAAATAAATAACATCAAATTTAATTTAACACAAACATGTAAACCAGTCCCTTTTTTTCCTCCTCTTTACAACCTTTTAATTAACATGACTGGTTTCATGTCTGTAAAGATGGAATTTTGCAATCAATTTTCCACTCATTTTCTGATGTGCGAAAGTTCTGTAATTTTGCATACTTAGTATTCACGGTTGCAATACACTTTTTAATATTTTCAGAACATAAATATCAGTTTATAGCTTCATTTAAGTAAATTTTGATTCCAATAAGTGGCGTCATCTGGTAGTGAATTTGAGGGGAAATATTTATAGCATTTTTGATAATGAATAACAAAATGAAGACTCAAAAGTAGATATTTTTTTTTTTTAAATTATATTTTAGTACATTAATAAAACTTGTAAATTTTTCTCGGAACTATCTTAAAATTTTTCCTCGAGTTACTAATTACTGTGCTTTAGTATAAAGACAAACTTCAATGTTACGAATTTTCCTCTCGGTTGTATTTCATGATGCAAAACGCGATTCTTTAAAAATTAAGTGTTTTGAAATAAATGAAATATATATGTAAAGAGATTTTACAGAGAATTCAAAACACCTATGTCATGATATTAATTTACATTTTTTGATAAAGTTTAAAAGTAATGTATAACTCAAATTATTGAATTTTATGAAGAGTATATTATTTTTTAAAAGCGGCGCCGCTCACATACTTTATTTTTGATTTTAAGGATCCTATTTTTTAACAAATCTTTTAAATTAATAGATACAGATTCCATAATTCAACGTTGAAGAACGTCGATAAAATATGGGATTTTGGTGATTTGAAATGACGGAAACTCCAGCGTAAATATTTAAAAAATTAAAAATATAAGTATGCATCTGGATAATATAGGTTACGAATTTGTAATACCGTTTCCTTGCCATGTTACTCTTATGATAGGAAAGAGGAATTTACAGAGACACTTATTTGCCAAGCCAACGAACCCCGACATTGACGACAAACTTGGCGACCATTTGGCGACAAAATGAAGGTTCTTGATATTGCAAGAATTATGACCCTATCTCTCTTAGGACACAGGTAGCACATAATATTGTCTAATATCATAAAATTCGCAAAAGTAATATTGTACAACATTTTTCCCAATATTGAAACAGTGTAAAACGTAAGACTTTTTCAATATTGTACAGTTTTTTTCATAATATTGGATAATGTCATGTAATACTGTATAATATTGTACCATATTAAATAATATTGTACTATACTGAATAATATTATAAAATATTAAATAATATTATATAATATAACAATATACTGAATATTTAAAAAATCCATTTTAGAAGCATGGAAAAATATAATCACTTAATTCCTAAGTGCTGAACTTCTGGATAACACTTTGTTATTTTTTGAAAACCTCTACTTACAGCGAGCTTTGAATCCGAGACCTTTTACTTACCAAACCGGCACCTTATCACTGGACCAGCGAGACTTGCAACAGAAAACGTAAATGATGATAATAAAATGTAGTTGCAGAGTTCGGATCTCTACGAAATTTCATGCACAATCACAATTAGTTCTGAATAGTCTTTTTAATTAAATCATCTTTTATCGTTACAATTTCGAGTTCAAAATGAAATTTGAAGTCAAAGAGGAAGCAATTTTAGCTCTTATATCTAAATTTGCTAATTTAATAAATTAAAACAATAAGGTTTAAAAGTAATCATAATAATATGTTTGAAAGGTTTTAAAATAATTTTGAAATTTATTTATTCCTCTTTCAATGTATTACGAGACGCCATTAGCATTTATAATTACAGTATTGATTGAAAATCAAATACAAGATTCGCAACAATAAATAACATGCATATTTTTACAATGAGAATAACACTCAATTTTTTTCATAGAACAATAGATAATCCATATGTGAGAGCTGTTTTATGGTTAAATTCCTCAGCTGAATCCGGCCCGCCTTTTATATGTATTAAAAAAAATATTGTGTAAACATTATTATTCAAATGAGCATTTTGTAAAATATTTTTTCGAACATACGATTCAACGTTTATAAATGTAGTGTTACAGTATCATCAAGCTGCCATCTGTCGACGGTAAGAATAACACCTCAAAATATTGAACAACGCTGATAAATGTAGAAATTAAAATATTGTAAGCGTTGTATTGTATAGTATGATATAATATTCAGGATCTTAAACAATAATTGTTCCAGTGTAGATTTTTTGAAATAAAACCAACAATCGAGTGATATCCTGAGTTAAAATGAAGATTTTTATAGAAAGCATTGTTTTTATATTATTTGTGCAAATTTAGTATCTTGGAAATACTGATACATACAATACTTTGTTACGGTATTCGGTGTTTCTAAGTGTTCATAATATTGTATAAAATTGTGCAAATATTATGTGATATTTCTGTGCTACTGGAGTAAACGAAATCTGGAGCATTTTCTAGATAATTCCATGTCTCCATGCCTTGTCGGAAAGCTAAATAAACTCGAGGTATTCAAACGAAATCGAATCTCTCTTGAGTTTTGTTCACAGTGCGAGCTGGTCAACTGCTAGACACCAAGCGCTACTGATAGTGCTGTTTCTGTTATTATTAGAGATGTGATATTTGCTTGTGTTGCTAATTTGTACAAGTGCTGTTTTTCTTGTTACCGGTGATTCGTGCTTTCTGTAATATTCGTGGAATAAAGCGCCTCCTTTGGTTAATGAC
>BGPR01040917.1:0-10216 GCA_013235015.1 Araneus ventricosus | reverse complement strand
GATGAGATGCAATTGCCCTGTACTAGGGATGTAACGAATATTCGGCATCTATTCGGTATTCGGCTTTTTTGCCGAATACTAAGCCCATATTCGGCCGAATATATTCTGGATAATAATTTTTTAAAATCTACTTTTAAATACACATTTAACAAAGAATGATGCATAATTTCATATCAGTTGCAAAGTGAATAGGTATATTTAATAAAGTTATATATAATGTATCATTGCAAAACCTGAAATTATAATGCAAGAACAATAATTTCTGAGGAGGAGGTCTGTTCTGTTTGTTTTCATACACATAATAATACCACTTGGGGATGTAACGAATATTCAGTATTCGGCCCTTCCCCGAATATTCGATCTGGCCGAATGCTACACAGATAATAGTCAGAATAGATGCAGGATAAAATGTTTTTAAAAATGTTGTTTTAAATATACTTAATAAAGAATATCGCAGAATTACATTCCGGTACATTTATTATATAAAAAAAATCTAATTTTCATCCAATTTTAAGTTGCATGGTACATAAGTTGTATTTAATGATTTATATAATTTATAGACGTCTGTTCCATATGGTTTCATATATATTACCAGCTTCAGAAAATAAACGGTCCCTGTGTAACATTCGCAGGTGCTGCAAGATATTTTCTTGCTAGATTTGTGGAACTTGGAAATTTTTCTGCATTTGTACTTTCTCGTATACGAAGTATACAAAGAGAAAGTATTGTAATCGTCAAAAAATTCGAACTCGAGATTTTGACGAATCTCCACGTTTTAGACCTCCCTGAGTCCGAAAAACACAATTTTGGAATTATGTCTGTCTGTGAACACGATAACTCGAAAACTATTAGAGATACAGGGAAGAAATTTGGTATGTGGTCTTTAAACATAATTTGTACGTTTCTATCAAATTTTAGACAAAATCCGTCAAAGGGAAGTCTGTCTTTCTATCTGTCTGCGTTCATGTGAACACTATAACTCAAAAACTTAAATAGCTAGATGGATAAAATTTGGTACACAGTTTTATCGTCATGAATGTAGGTCCGTATAAAATGTTGGGCCAAATCCGTCGAAAGGTTGACTGCCTGTCGGTCTGTATAATTTATTTTTGAAGAGAATCCGTTATCTCCACGCGCATGCGTACTGGAAGCAATCTTCTGTGCACGCGAAAGGAATGGAATTTCATTACGGAGTAGAAAATTACGTCAGTTTGTCCTTGAGCCTGTAAGAGAGGAAAATCGTTACGCATCTCTTTGAATTTGATTCTTTACCTAGATATTTTTCAATCACTATATTGAAAAACCTTCTTATAGTCATTGGTTTCTGGGTAACAGTAGGTTCGAATTTTTTTCAGCCACGCGGGGGAAGGAGAAACGGCTCCTTTTTCGGGAAGTATGCGAGAAAGTTTAGGGGAGAACACTCCCGCTGGTTTTATAAGAAAATGGCAAACCACGCGTTTTAACCCACTAGTGTGGTGGAACCGGGTACACATGTTAACTTTATGGGAAATTAGTAAAACAAGATATTCAGTGGAAAATCAAACATTTTCATTTTATATGACTATTTAAGAAGAAGCAATAAAATATTAATATTAAACGTAAAAACATAAATCATTAAGAATAAAATTAAAATAAGATATGACAAAAGATATTTAAGAGTATTAGTTACAAAATTCACACGTAAAGCACTTGTCTTCTTCCTCCGCTTCACTGCAGCTTTCGTAGGCCCAGCTAAGACAGTTTCTACATTGGATCCACTCTTTGCATTTATTTAAATTAGAAAATACACCATTAAAATATAAACAATCAACGTCTGATGTGTGTTTATCGTCTTCAACGGAAGAATCATCGATACTGGCTGACCTAGTCTTGCCCCACTTGGAGTACCCGGTTTTACCCCGAGTGCAGAAGTTATAAAAAAACGATATAGAACTGTGCAATTATTGGAGTAAATCCTTATTGTTTGATAGGGTATAAATCCTTAGTAAACATAATAATAATCTAATATAGTTTTTATAATTATAATTGTTATTAAGTAAGGATAGTTTAAAAACAAACGAACATTAGAATTCACATCTTAAAATAAATAAACCTTCACAGATGCAGTGAATTCAACGGCAGCAACACGGCCACTATGGCCACTTTTTTCTTTCTCTAGTGGAGTATGCTTCAGAATCTGTCCACTAGAAAGGAGAGCTAATAGTGACAGAATCAAAGTACCCGGTTTTTGCTGAGTATTATTTGCATTCGATGACTACATTTTCAGCAGAAATTTTATATTATAGAGAATTTTTTAATTTATCACGAGCATTTACAAAATATAATATGGCTACAGAAACCTCTCTGTAGAGGTTTCTGTACAGTGAAATGATTCATATTAAAAAGGAAAATAGGCTAGATATCAATGTTTATAATGTTAGCATCTGAAGGATTCATTTCCCCCAAACTTTCTACACATAAAATTTTTATTCGAATATAACCAATATGGTTTAATGAACTTGAAGGAAAAATGGTAAAATGTAAATAAAAATTTATTCGTGCTTCTTTACATCTTCCTTGTTTTTCAATTTTCTTTTAATAATTCGCTCTTTTATTGTTTCTGAAATTTTTATTTTATCTTATTTATTGGATTTTGTTCATTACCACACTTTCATCCCCCCAGCCAGCGTTCTGGAAGAAAGTTAATAAAATTGGTCGCATTATTTATGAAATAAAGTTATCATATTCCGCATAACATTCAGATCTGTTTAAAAAACAGTCGCTAACAAAAATGCACTGTGTAACAAAAAAATATTATGTATATGTTTTCTCATTATTATCTTCTAAAAGCTGCATAAAACTTTGAGGAATTCTATATCGTTATTTCGAGTATTCTTAACGCTTTTTCCCCTGTTCCAATCGGGTTTCTCCAATGAATTATTTTGTCAACTGTAATTTCTTGAGTATCGTTTGGCGGTAGCTTATCACCATAGCAACCAATCTGGCAGAAGTTTTTGCTACATAGATGAAAACATGGAAGAAAACGGTTGTGCAAACGATTTTGATATATCTTCAGAAGAAGCTGCACGGTTAAAAGAAGCTTTTAAGGACAAAAAGTTCTTGAAACTATTCCAGGAATACTTGGAAGATGTCAACAGTGCGGACAGTAAGCAGTCGTACGAAGAAGAAATTATATCTCTGGAAAAGGAAAGGGGATTCGAAGTTAAATTTATCCATCCGGATCCGGTTTACGTCATGAAATTCACAGATAGCAATGGAAAAATATTTATAAATATTTGCAAAAACCAACACGTGCGTGAACCTACCTTTGAAAAAAAGAATGCAGGTAATGTTATTGCATTAATGAAATTATGTTTATTTAATTGTTCTTAAAGTTTATTTTTGTACGTTATTTATTTGTTTAATACGGCGAAATTTGTCTTAAGTATATAGTAAAGAACTAATATTCGTACAAACACTATCACAGATTTGAATCTTTAACCAATATTTTTATTTATAATCGTACATGATGTTTACAGGTTTTATATTTGTCCAGTAATTGGAACAGCTTTGATATACGTCATCACTGGCGATAATCTTGTATTGGCGACTTTTTGTCGCCTAACCGAACATCGTATCGTTAAGTCGCCAAAACAAAATATCGCCAGTGGGGTCCTACATTGAAGCTGTTGAAAAAAGTCGCCAAAACAAAATTATCGCCAGTGATGGCGTATATCAAAGCTGTATCTAGTAATTTCTTGATTTTCAGGTTGAAATCTAGAAGTTGGTACACACTCTTAAAATGGTGCCAAATCGCCAAAGCAAGACTTTGACAGCTGCATTTCATTGGCGCCAAGTCAACAAAGCTAAATGCAGGTAATACTTGCATTATCTTTGGCGACTTGGCACCATTTTAAGAGTGTGTACCAACTTCTAGATTTCAACAGCTTCAATGTAGGAACCAATTGGCGATTTTTTTTTTTTTTTTTTTTTTTTTTGGCGACTTAACGATACGATGTTCGGTTAGGCGACAAAAAGTCGCCAATACAAGATTATCGCCAGTGATTACCGCCAAACTTTAAACTCATATTTCCTCTTTTCTTTTCTTTTTCTACTTCTTTTAGTATGTCAACATTAAATTAAGCTACTTTTCATAGTTAAATTGTAATCATGCAAGGGTTAAATAACTTTTTTGGATTGATTTCTGAAACAGTATTTCGTGTTTTCGTTGATACATCTGAAATGGATATTTTATTGTGATACAAATATGTTGCAATTCATTCCTCATTAAATAAATCTAATGTAGTGATTCTCAGCATGTGCGGTGCGTTTGGTTAAGAATGAACTATCTACATTTCGTAATATCCAGAATCGAGGAGAAATTTTTTTTATTAAAAAAAAGAATAACTATAAGTTCTAACGAAAACCATCGACAAAAGAAATTTTTCAGTTAAATATTAATAATTTTTTGTCTTATAATTGTCGTCTAAGTCGTATTAATTTGAAAAAAAATAACCATTACGTTCACAAATTAATGATTTTTTTCTTTAATTAAGAATATTTGCTTCTTTTCTTTAGAAATGTGTCTCAAAATCTGTCATTACACGAGATTCTCTGGGAATCGGTTTACAAACTGAGCAAATTAGAATTCAGATTTCTAATTCACCGAACAACTTTTTTAACTCGACCGTTCGGTGTTTCGTCTGTTTATAAATTTGTTCATTACATAGTCACAACTCGCTGTTCGATTTTCTTGTGATTCGGCATAAATGTTCCTTAAAGCCATAAAAAACGATATTATATGTAAGATTTATTATTATTATTATTATTCCATTCCAATATGGTAGCCGTTTCAATGTGTTGACTGGCGAATTTAGCATCACTGAAAGATATGAGTCATTTTGGTAATGACGAGACTTTTAAATGTAATTTTGTTCATACTGATGAAAGCAAAGATTGTGTGAATAATCCGTATTGGGAAAAAAAGAGAGAAAAGACCATAGTTTCATGCTGATAGTTGCTTTTTCTTGTTTAATCTTTTTTTCTTTTCTTTTTTCTTGAAAGTATGTGTTTTCAATGATTCTAGCCAAACGGTTCGTGCGATAAAATTTGAAGACTATTTCCAGTCTCAGACTTAAAATTTTCTGCTACTTCGTTCCGGTACATTTTTGATGTAACTTTATTAATAAGTTAACGTGTTTGTTTTGTAAAAACATGGAGTAAAATTTATCTTTATATATAAAAGGCAAATACCATGACTCACTCACTCATCACGAAATCTCCCTAACTACTGGGAATGGAAACTTGAAATTTGGAAGGCGGTTGTTTCTTGGGGAGTAGGTGATCGCTAAGAAAGGATTTTTCGAAATTTTTATTAGAATTTAAATTTTAACGTTTTTCCGGAATAACTACGGATCCTATTATCGCAAAAAACCCATTTTTACATCATCTTAAAGATAAAAAAATTAGCTTTTCAATGACAAAAATCTTATTTCCATGCGATATTTTGTTCAATTTTAATTAATGTTTAAACATGAATTGTAACAATGTCTTTATTGTTGTAAATAAAATCATCTCATTATTTCAGCAAATCTTTTATTCACGCGCTTTTGTAATTGTTACGGTTGTGATAGTATAAATTGTTTTCTTGGGAAATTAACTCCAAAGCAAAATTTTCACTTTAGTATTCATTTCATTGCTGAAATATTTTATCGCACCTGATTCAAAGTAATATTTTTATAAAGCGTGGCAACAGATTTTTGATTTCAGGTTTGTTTGTTTTTATTGTGTGTGAGGTACACTGAAATGATTTTCGTCCTTTCTTCAAGCATTTAATCTCATGCTTTCCTGTCATTTTAAAATTATTTGCCATGGAAACGTTTTCAAATTTTTGTATATTGCATTATAGGTAATTTTTTATTAAAATTTTGGTTAGGTTTCAGAGTACAGAACTGCCGCCAAACTTGAATTTCCTCAAGTGATAATTCATCAAATTTGATATTAGAAACTAGAAATTACAACCTGAAATTAGGAATTACAAAAAGGCAATAGTGTTCGGAAAACTAACTAATTTTTAAATTTTATTGTCTACCTCCTATACTCCCGGGTCTTTTAGGTGTTTATGAATTTTTGGCCGCCTCACTTTTTGTACCAACTGGTTCACACGGGCCTCCAGCATGTTCGGCTTTTGCGACTCTATTCAGCGTTAATCATTCTACCGATGAGTGATAGATGAATTGAGTGAAAGTTATTTGAAACTCAGCTTGTAAGTTTCGTTAGCTGCGATGCATCAGACAGAATTGTATCGCTGGCATTTTAAATTTTACGTCTTTAAATATTTTACTGTCAGTCAAATACAATAAAATATTGAGTTTTTTGTTCATCTTTGCTGAGTTATCGTGGCTGAAACTGCGACGGGTAATGCTACACTGTAAAAAAAATCCCGTAAAATTTGCGGTTTTAAACTGGCAGCTGGGTTGGTTGTGCAAAACCGTAAAAGTTACGAAGTAAATCCGTAGGCACAACGGTTTTTTACCATACAGGAACAAGTTTTTCCCGTAAAAGTTACGAAGTAAATCCGTAGTCACAACGGTTTTTTACCGTATGAAATTAAGTTTTCTCCGTAAAAATTAAGTCATCGAAGTAAGTGACGTCATCGACTGAGTTGAGTTGTTTTTCTCCTTCTGTTCGAGTTGAAATGTGCTGATGCGTATTATCAATTAGGAACATTAATTAATCAAGGCTTAATTATTAATTTCAATTAGTTTATTTTTTAATTGAACTTACTTGGACGATTTCGATGCAAGATGGTGACACAACTTCTAACTCCTCCGAGCCGGGGATCGAAACCGCGTTCATAGAAATAAAAGGCAGTCGCTCTAACCTGTAGACCACCGGAGACTTCATAAAATGAAGTAAAAATAATCTATTTGAGTTTTAAAGTCACTATAGCTCTAGTGGCGCCACCTAGTGGTGTAAAAATCAACTATTGCCAGAACACGTGTTTTAAGGTTAGCTTCCATGAGTGACAACAGGTTACTGCAACATGTGTAAACAATAGCGGAGTTGGAACCCTATCAAAAACATGAAATGAATGCAATAAAATTACATTTAAGAAAAGGGAAAGTTATCATACGGAAAGCAATACCGTATGACGAAAAATAGAATTTGAACTGACGGTTTTAAACCGTTTATGGCTGGATCGGAAAACGGTGAAAAACCGTTTTGTCAACAAAACAGCTTTAAACCGTCAAATATACGGAAAAAGTCCGGGAAAAAAAACGGATATTTTTTACAGTGTATAATCAATGTGAAATATAAAAAACTAATTTAAACGGGCGAACCAGCTGGTCGCCGAAGACGGCTAGTGTTTAATATGAGCGTTCATCTACATTGGTTGGTTTAAGATTGCAAATATATCTTTGTAAAATGGTGTATATATGGGGGCATAGAAGGTTCCTCCTCCAAAGACAAATAATGATGTCTGGGCTCCCTGGAAACAATATTGGGTTAATGTGGAGTTTACGGTACCCACTTACTTTGTTCCTCTTAGGATCGCCAACTCTTTGCCGCCAAGAACGGCGATGAGAGAACATTTGTTTCGGATGCGTCTACATGTTTTTAACGAGTGACAAGTGCACAAATTGATCTTTTCATCGGTGTTTTGCTTATCAGGCTATATTGCGCCACATTTCGATTGGACTGCTTTGTTCAACTCTTCGATGTTATTGGTCGATAAATTCGAATTTGAATAAAACTTCGTTTGGAATTCTTCGGATTGAATATCGGTTTAGTACCGTGTATGTTATTCTGTGTGTTTCGTTTCTCAATGAATGAGCGAAGCTACGAGTATTCCGCTATGCTGAAAGCGAAACCGCTGATATTTTTTAAGTTAACACGCTTGATAAACCTAGATTCCTAACATTCAATAAAAAAGCGAAGCTACTAGTTTCCTGCTATGCTGAAAGCAAAGCCGCTGATGGTTTTTGAAATTAAAAAAATTGCCCGGCACACGCTCCGCAGGCATTGCGTGCTCTATCTCTCGTTTTCAGGTGACGCATGCGCAAGAGAGCAATAAAAAGCACACTACACATCCAAAACAGTATTTGGCGACAGCATATGAAATTGCGCCGAGAAAAATTGGCGAGAAACAGGTGGGTACCGTAAACTCCACATTTACCCAATATTGTTTTCAAAATGAATGACAACATTGGATAAACCTTTAAAGACTACAATGGAGAACAAAAGGGGGGGGTTGAAGAGGGAAGGGGTGCGAGGTCTACTGTTCACAGAACTATTTGCTAGATCCATAGACTTTTATTCTCTAATTTAAAAACGCCTGTGCACTTTTACAATGATTTTCCTTTAGATACAACCCGTACCATCAATACTTGATCATTTTGACATATATTTTACTGTTTCGACTTAATTATAATTTAAACAAATGCTAATTGAACTATAACTCTGGCACAGTGTGGTCAAAAAATGGCTCTTGCTCCAATAAATCACAAACAAATCATTAATTTTTTACTTGTCTATTTTTACTCCATGTTTTGCATGTTCAAATTACATTAGCGGCGATACTGTTTATTCGCATTCTTTGCCTTCGTTAATGCCTCTTATTTCATATACAGGGTGGCTCATTGGGTAATGTTTGAAAAACAATCTAATAGATGGCGCTAGCTGCCAGAAAATGAGACCAAACCTGGTGCGCGTGATCATTAGAGCGGGCAATTGCATAGGTGTGTGTTTCGTTCGTTAATGTCTCTTATTTCACATACAGGGTGACTCATTGGGTAATGTTTGAAAAACAATCTAATAGATGGCGCTAGCTGCCAGAAAATGAGACCAAACTTGGTGCGCATGATCATTAGAGCGGGCAATTGTATAGGTGTGTGTTTCGTTAGCGAGCGGTGAGTTTAAGTGTGTTGTTCAGTTGAGATTGTCACAAGCGAAAATGAATAAATATTCAACAGATATTCGAGTGTTTAGTGTGCTTGATATGCCATGAAAATGTTAAGGTATCCGACTGTGTTCGGAGACATTTTTTTGAAAAATAACTTATATATATATTTTTAATGTTATTTTTCAACTACATATGTTTTAAAACTATGAAAATACAGCAAAATTAGTCTTTCAAAATAATATTTTTTTAAAAAAAACTGAGAACTTTGAAGAAAAATGACTAAAATATTTGCCTTACGCTAACAGCCATAGACAAAATCATATTCTAAATATACATAAATCCTTGTAGGAGTACATTTTTTATGACAGTTATCTGCGTTATGCTCTAAAATATTTCTTGTACTTCAAAATAGTTTTGAGATATAGCTGAACATAATTACTAAACTGGTATTTTTTCATAAAATATGCTTTTCGTTTATATTTCAGCACTTAAAAATAATACTTGATTTTAAAATGGACCTTAGTTCTTAGAGGAAAACATCGAGCATATTACAGAAAACAATCTCAGAAAATTTCATATCAATACTTGAATAACGTTTTGAGAAATCATTGTTACGGTCGACAGTTTTCCTCGAAAATATTATTACTCAGAAAACGCCTCTAAAGTTTTCGTGCAACATAAAACAATGCTTACAGTTCGGTAATAAAACAGCTGTAACTCCATTTGTAATTCATGTAGAGTAAAAAGTGAGACAGTTTTAGAAAACTGGTGAAACTGGCCACAGAATTAAGTCGTAAAATGTGTTTTGATAATTTCATCAAAAACGACGACTTTAAACCAGTCGGATACCTTAATGCTATCCAATCAACCGATCATCCGGAACCCCAAACGGATGACAAATAACCAACTTCGAAATTAAAGAAACATATCCGTCCAATTCATGTTGGCACATTATAAATTAAATCTTCTTTTCAGTGCATTGAAGTTTGATTTTTATTAATACTGTTAATGTTTTACTTTCTAGTGTACAAAGAGAAAATATTGTAATAGTCAACAAATTGGACCTTGAAACAATGGGGTAGCTAAAGGGGGGCGCCAAATCAGCCACGCAGTGTAAATAATTTTTAACGTAGGACTACGTTCCTCCCATTGGGGTCTCAGGAAGGAAATTGATTCACACGCCAAAACTTGGTATGGGAGATCCTCTATATCTCGGTAACTACATATGTTAAAGACATAACTAATGTCTTATTTTAGAGATAAATGGTAACAACAGTTAATTAATCGATTACTCAACTGTGACTAAAGTAGCTCTATGTGACTTTGACCTAT
>BGPR01040915.1:0-13793 GCA_013235015.1 Araneus ventricosus | reverse complement strand
TTATTAAAATCTCTTGGATCTAAGCTCAACATTTTAATCTAATTTTGCTCCTGCAAAGTAATGATTTATAGAAATTCCTTCCTTGAAAGCTAGTTTCGAAGTGATAAATTGACTCCGTTTCTGTGGAAAACATTGCCTTACTTCGAGAAAGCAAGTATTGGTAGTAATATCGTTAGCAAAATTGGGAAGTTACGCCATGTTGATTATAATCCTAACTGTTTATTCTTTAGCAAATTGTTATCGTTAATCATTTGACGGGAAACAAATACCCAAGGAATCTCAAAGGATGTATTTTGATATTTTCTGGCACATAAGCTATTATTTCTCAAAATATTGAATAGAATAATAATATTTATCGTAAGAGGTTTCAATTGAAAAATAATTTTAGATACACTATGTTCGGTATTATTCCTCTTAGATTGCTGTATTGATAATGC
Organism: Araneus ventricosus; assembly: GCA_013235015.1. Taxonomy (NCBI): domain Eukaryota; kingdom Metazoa; phylum Arthropoda; class Arachnida; order Araneae; family Araneidae; genus Araneus; species Araneus ventricosus. The sequence goes on along the minus strand of BGPR01040915.1, from coordinate 13,356 downwards.
AAAGACTAGGGGAAAGTGGAGGAAAGACTAAAATTATAGTTTTTTCAAATTATGATTTATTGAATTTTCTTGCATCAAAGCTTGAAATTTGAAATTGACTTTGTTTCTGTGAGAAATATTGCCAAGTGACGGTTTATTAAAATTCCTCCTTTTCTGGCAAGTTTCGAAGTGATAAATTAAATTCGTTTTTGTGAGAAATGTTGCTTTATTTCGAGAAAGCAAGTATTAATGATAATATCGTATAGAAATTGAAGGTGAAATGTATGCAAAATCGCTAATACAAGACGTTAACAAAATTAGAAAGCTACATCATGTTGATTATAATCCTAACTGTTTATTCTTTAGCAAACCGCTATCGTTAAAGATTCGACTTGAAATATATATTCAAGGCAAATTTTGATATTTTCTGTTCCATAATCTAGAGCATACGAAATATAATATAAAAAAATTCAAAATGAAAAAGGCTTCACTAAATAATAATTTTCAATACAATAGTTTTTGAATTATTGTTACAGAATATTGCATTATTAATTCAAAAAGTGGGGAAAAGATGAGGACGGGAAAAATTTATTTGTTTTACAAGATAAGGTTTATTAAAATTCCTCGCATTCAATTTCATCATTTTCAATTGATTACGTTTCTGCCGTACGAAATTTACTGAAATCAATTCCTCGCTGTTAAATTTCGAAGAGCCAAATTGATTCCGTTTTCGCGGGAAAAATTGCCTTACTTTCAGAATCTAAGTATTAATGGTAATATTGTTTAGAAATTGAAGGTGTAAGATATGGAGAATCGTTAATGTAAAACGTTAGCAAAATTTGGAAGTTAGATCATGTTCATTATAATCCTAACTGTTATTCATTAACAAATTGTTATCGTTAAAGATTTGACGGCAAACAAATACCCAAGGAATCTCAAAGAAATATTTTCTAGGCCATAAGGTTCTATCTATGATTTTATTAAATTGAATAATAACATTTATTGGAAAAGGTTTCAACTAAATATTAAATTTAAATACACTATGTTAGGGATTATTCTTCTTAGATTGTACAATTGATATTTCAATGATTGGTAAAAAGGAGAGGAAGTATTAAATTATGTTTTATACAAATTATGGTTTATATATATTGAATTTTTTCCATCAAACCTCGAAGTTTTAAATTCACTTCGTCTCTGTGAGACATATTGTCAACTGATGGTTTATTGAAATTTCTCCTTTGATAGTAGGAATCAAAGAGATAAATTGATTCCTTTTTCATGGAAAATATTGTACCATGTATTAATGGTAAAGTAACTAAGTAATTTAAGGCATAGAGAATCGTTAATGTTAGACGCTTAAAAAATTAGGAGTTTACATCATGTTGATTAAATTCCTAGCAGTTTATTCTTTGATAAAGTGTTATCGTTAAGGATTTGACCAGAAACAAATATTAAAGGTATTATTTTGATGATTTCTGATCCATAATCTTGCCCAAATGGAAATAAACGAAGAAATGAATTCATAATTAGAATGGGAACAGATTGAACTGACTAGCAAAACGAAATTCACAGTAGTTTTTGAATTATTTTTACTCCTAGTAGAGCATGGCGGATTAAATTCATGTGACATTCCAGTCATATGATAAAAATAAGTGTGCGTATGTTCTAAAATGTTGCTTTACTTAGTCTAATGCTGAGATGTGACGTTAAGACTATTTTATGCTGAAACACTCAAAATGGATTCGAAAATCAAATCGGCGATGTTCATATGATGTGAAACACGTGAACATGAACTTATTCCTTGGATATATTGTGTATAAAATTTATAACAAAAAAAAACTCAAGAGTATTTTATAACCAAATGAATACCTGCTTACTATAAATCAAATACTGCTTGATAATAATAACTGACAAAACTTTAAAATATGCATGATTCAAAAATATCAATTTTGAATTTCATATGTTCAAAAATCATATACCTAGAGATTTAATACACTTTTCTTCCTCCCTAGGTCCCGACTTCTGGGGATTATTGAACCCCGAATGGAACCTTTGTAGTAAAGGGCACCGACAATCGCCGGTAGATGTTGACCCCACAAAGCTTCTATATGACCCTTTCTTGAGGGTGGTACATGTGGACAAACACAGGGTAAGTAGACAAAACAACTCAATTGTGAAACTCAACAGCTATTTCATATATAAAATTGATCCAATCGCTAATTAATTGAAGGATATAGTAATTTTGTATTCAATTTCTACGAATACATTAATTTTTTTATATTTTACTCATCTATCTATATATATATATATATCAAAACAAACTTATAAACACAAGATAAAAACTCAAAAACAGTAAAAAAAGACAAAATGGCAAAAATAGACAAAAACCAGAAAAAACCAAAAAAATGAAAAATATCATAGCGAGCCGCTCGTCAGGAAGAGAAGCTCGCTCATGATATTAATTTGTGCTTTGTATATATATATATATATATATTTATCCTGAATTTTAGTCGTTTCTATATAGTCATGCTCTATAGTTAGGGTTAGTATAAGACTTTTCTTCTAAATTCTTTCATTTTAGGGTAAATTACCCTGTTTGTTTTTTCAATAACAATAGTAACAGGGATGGTTTTTACAGCAAAATTAATTTAACCTGGCTAAAGCTTGTCCACAGCCAAGCTGCTATTTTAATTGTTGAAAAATCCATTTACTTGGATTGCCTATTTCATTATTTTTAATAACAACAGTGTTCTTTCACTTGTTGACATATAATGTTTCAATTTGATTTTTGTTTATGGTATCTTTAGTAATTTCAATTTATTAGATTTTATTTAAAATTGATGTATTGTTCAAATAATGACTTTTTGATATAGGATTTAATTCTTGTTTATTTTTTTTCTGTATGATTATATACTAGTTATATTTGGATTTATATTATATATATATATATATAGCGCTAAGGTACGTAGTGCGAAAATGAGGTTTATTTCTCTTTTGCCGATGGCAACAATCAGTTTATTTACAAAACATAACTTGTAGCCTCCTCTCTGTCAGACATAGACATTCATTCTGGTGTAAAACAATTTTTTCTTGAGAAAAATGGGTTTCAGACGCAGATTTCATAATGTTCCTTACAATATAATGAAACTTTGGATGAAATAATTCAAAAGAGATTACTTAGAAATGAAGCAGATGGGCGTAGAGAGCCAGAGAAGGTTCAGATTAGCGTCAAAACAGTTTAAGTCAGCGAACAGATAACCGTGTTAATTCACAAATTGAGGGGACCATCATGGAACACACTATTGTGAAAATTTTGTTTCTGGCACTTTTCCGTTATACGCACTGCTATATAAATTATAGTCAAATACTCCGTTTCACCCCTCAAACCGTATGTCCCGATAGCATGGTCATCAGCGCGTCGCGTTCATACTTCTGCGTTGCGGGTTCGAGCCTTGAATAACAAAATTTTTCCCTGAGTACTTTCACCCGCTATCATTACATTTTCCTCAGTCACATAATTCTTTCATTATTTTAGTATCATCTTAAGAGTTTTAATTGATTCATTTTTAATACTTGAAAATTAAAAACTTTCAAAAATATCTTTAAACATTGTTCTTTCTAAGACTATTCATTAATAAACTATCTTCATTTGGCACATGCCTTAACTAACAGGTATACGTTCCATTTTCCTCAAGACCTATCCGTCAGATTAACCTTCTCATACCGAGCGAGGCGGTCCCGGGCGCATATTTACAAACCCTACCCTGATAGAACTGAGGCAGGAAATCGGACAATATGATTGGCTCGCTTCGCCGACAGCCGATGACGTCGTTCTTTGCTCTCGAGCGTGTACTTTTCATTGGTATAATTTCTTACAATGTGGGATGTTTTATTTTTTATGATATTTTAAAAAATAATTTCATTTTTAAAATTATTACAACCCCCGGAAGAATGTTTTATGTGCTCAACTGTGGGAAAACGGAGAAGGAAAGTAGGACGACTCTTTTTTCGTTATGATTGCTGTACGCTACGCGCGAGAGTTGAAAACGACGTCACTGCTCCTCGTAGCCAATGATATTGACTGATTTCCTGCCTCAGTTCTATCAGGGTAGGGTTTGTAAATATGCGTCCTGGGCGGTCTAAAAATTTCCCATTAACAGTGGAGAGGGTGGTCTGAGGTGGTTGGTTTCTTTAGAGGGGAGGTGAGGTTCTGAGATCGCTTAGGATTTAAGTGCTGTAGGGGGTCCAATTATCCTTGCCAACCGCAGCCCATTTCAGTGCGCCTTAAGGGAATGTTACAGTAGGGGTGAGGTGGTGGAGAAAATGGCCACACAGGATGGGAGAGTCCAATTCATGTCGTTTCGTCGAAAAAAGTCCCGGTTTTAAAGGAGATAGAAGAAAAAAGTCTCATCGGGATTAAAGAGTTAACGAGTGATGAGGACCGAGGCCACAATGAACCGTAACCTTTATTATCAACTACGGAGCTAGAATGGGCCAGAGGCCGAAATTTCATGGCCTGTGTCTAAAGAAGCTCTGTGCAGAAAGAAAGCTCTGTGCGGGATCAGTTAGCATGTACCAATTTAAATTTCTAAAAATCTGAACCCAACAGAGACATCGTTGAAATTTATAATTTCTTCATTTTTAATGATAACAACTGAAAACTATTGGAATTTGAAAGGAATTTTAAGTGATTATGCACAAGGAATTAATTATGGATTTTTAAGCGCCTTCTTACTATGAGAACGAAAGTAATGATTGTTAAATTCATTGTAATAAATTGTATGAAATAAAAAATTACAGTTATTATTATTTTATAAGTAAATTTAAAAGTTGATAAAGTGTTTCACCACTGTATAAAAATAGAAAATTATTATTTTATGAAAAATATGGTAGGACAAAACAAAGTTGCGGTAGCATGGAACGCTATTACAAACACTCTAAGTAAATTTGAATCTTGATCAACATAAAGACATTTTTTAATTTTTAAAGAAAGTTTATGGTTTATCTTCCTTATGATTCATTATAACATTATTTTCTTATCGTATTATGTTCACGTTGCTGGCGCTGTTAAGAATTTTTGTTCCGGATTGCAAGATATACATATATCATAATTGCATATTTCACCATTTTATCTGAAACTCATTGGCAGATTGGCTCTCTTCACACTGCATAAAAACTTGGCAAACTTAATTTGTTTCATATATTTGTTGACAGTTAATATTGAGAAAAAATTATATCATTTTTATTCATAGAGGTTGCACCACTTATAAAATTTCAACACCTGGTAAATAAGGAGCTGTGCTGTAAAACAATACCATAATTCCAGGTGTACAAACATTGTAAAATCTAAATAAAAAGACCTGCAAAAAGAAAAAACAATATATAATAATTTTCATCGGAAAGTTAAATACTCTGGTGGACAAATGCTAAGGATCAATTTTAAGATGCGGAACATTTTGACTTAAGACTTATACAATGTTCCCAATCAGTTGCGGAGAATTGTGGGACATAAAATCGTCGGAACTCACATTTTACAGTGAAGATACCATCAATAGGACATTTAGGGGACCGTCGACAAATTGATGAAGACGAAAATCATTTTGGCCCACCCCTTTTTACAGAAAGCTGATAATGAATTGAAACTTTCATCAGTGGTTTTGATTGATGTGCAAAATGTTTACCTGCATTTTCGAAAAAATTGCCAAAATAATCGTGAAGATTTAAAGGTTTTTTTAAAAAAATCCCTGATTTTTCCGCATGTTTTTTTGTTTATGACATGCAGAATCTTCAACCAAACTGTACGGAATATTTGAGAATATGTAAAAGAAACTGTTTGCGATAGCTCTTTTTTAATTAAAATGGACATGGACTATATTTCTTTTTCAATCATTTATTTTAAAACTTAACATAAGTATATAACAAAACAAAAGAGAGACTGTGGCTAAATAGTAATTAATCATATAATTATTAAACAATGGAAATAAACCACATTTAATGGCTATACGATCTCGCTTAGTAGGAGATACAAATATAGACAATTAATTCACAATACCTCGCTTGATAGGAGGTAAATATGGTCTCCTGCTTAATAGACGGGCACCGGCTTTTGAGTCCAGCTATCAACAACTCTTCGCTAGAACTGGTGGGTTTGTCTCTTCGCTACCCACTTGGGGAAGGCGCTGCAATCGAGACTAAACAGAAACTTTGAATTAAAATTTGAATCAAATGATTTGAATATTACAGGTAATAAAAGTATTTTTAGTAAATAATTTTTTACTGCGCATGTGCGAAATGCAATGAAATTTTGTTTCACAACTTCAAAGCCAGATATATTCAACAACTTACATAAAATTCCAGTTCAATACTGTTAATTTTCAGAAAGATATTGTTATTTAAACTATTCAAATTTCAGTACTTTTTAAGAGGTCCCCTAAATGTCCTACAGGCCGAATATTCACTGTAAATGTGAGTCTCGATTATTGTATGTCCCACGATTCTACGCAACTGAATGCGAACCATTGTATTCCTATTAAGTCCTTTTTTTAAAATCTGAAAAATGGTCCTTATTATTTTTCCACCAACGTATTTAGTCTCCTAAACCACCTGTGGAAATACTTATTTTCGTCTTACCACCTTAGCAATACTCTGCACACCGAGTATGAGCTGGCATAGTAAAACTCTATCTGCAGTGTCGCGAGCAGCGTTCTTGGTGTGTTTTGACAGAGCTTACGAGGCAGAGGAACTCGTAGATCCATACTAATTTTAAGAAAATGATAACAAAAAATAGATGATGGCGCGTTACGTTACTAACCCATTAACGTTCAACTTAATTTAAAGCACAGATTTCAATAAATTTCAATTAAATTATTTTTAAATCAACAACATTAGGTCAAGTGTGAAGCAAAATTAAATTCGGAGAATAAAAATATCGTTTTTTAAAAAAATGTTGTTAGAAAAAAATGTATAAAATTGGTACAAAAACTTTTAAACCTTTCTTGCACATAAATATAAAAAATTTTTTAAATATAGTAAAATATCAAAAATATAAAAAAATCATTTCATTATTCCTTGCATTACCTGGAAAACAAATGAACGGAAAAATGACGATATTCTTACTTTAAAATCTGGCTAATTGGTGGTAAATGCACATTGAAAACGTTTTGGAAGTTTTCTAATACCTATTCACTTCATAAACAAAGCAGGAAACAACGGAATACATTCTATTAAGCAACGGAAGTGAATTGTAACTGTCTTATAAATAGGACCTGGGCGCTAACGGGTTAAAAAAGGAAATCTTCCTATTGATATTTTGAAACGATTATATTTTATAAACCATTTGTAAACCTTCTGCAAATAGTTGTACTGATAATATATATATTAGCGCTGTAAGAAAAATAAATAAAAAAAATCGAATGTGTGTGCGTGCGTGCGTGTGTGTGTGTGGTTTTTGTAGTAATTCAATCAAGCCCACTAACGTTTTTATAACAGTCTAACAACAAATTTGCTTTTCGCTTTGAATTTAGCCTATTAATCAAATACAGGGAAATAAAACACTGAAGATATATGCTCATTTTGGGGAGAGAAATCCTAAAATGTTGGCAGGACAGCATATGCACCAGTCGCTAATTAGCGGTTAATAAGCTCGTCAGCATCGGTACTAGTCGCCTATAATTAATAATATATTAACCGCTCGATTTTGAAAGGGGACTTCTTCAACCTTGATCGAAATTAATATCATTTTTCGTTTATAATTTGATGAAAGCAGATACATCATTTGGCGTAAAAATTTGACTTCTGCCATTCACACACAGCCACGTTGTGGTATAGCATCAAAACCTTCGTATAATGTTAGATGGGGGCTTCTAAAGAAAAGAATATTCCTTTTTTCACGAATTTTCTATTTTCAACTTGATGTCAGAAGTTCCCTTTTAAAATCAAGGAATCCACATATGAGAGACATATTAATTTCGAAAAAAAATTGATTAGCATTTATGGAATACTTACATATTCAGCTGGCTAACTTCAAAATAACTAATACCTATAAAACTCCAAGAAACGACATTTAATCTACGCAATCCAGCCAAAGAAGTTTAGCATTTTCTTAAAAACTAATAGCGAGTGGTAAATAAAGTATATCTTATGAAATACCCACATTCAAAGCATATTTAGAAAATTCGGGTTTATTAACAGAACACACATCCGATATTAAATACTTACTTTTTTTCGTTCTTTTTAATTTTCATTCCTCTTCCCAGACGAATATATATCCGGCATACAATCTGGCACATCCTATTTATCAAAGACATGATTAGATTTTAATCTTTTTCTCCTATATAATCTCTCGCGATTTCTTCATTTTCTGTTTTTTAATTTCGACCTTCTATCTCTTTTCCTGGGCATTCATTTAGTTGACTTTTATCCATTTCTCATTTTTCTTTTCTTGAAATGGGATTCTTCTAAGGCTTTTAGATTTATTTTATGTACATTTTTTGCATCTTAGCTGCTGATTCAATTTTGTTTCGCTTGATTATCTAGACTAGCTGAATAAGTAGATATGTCTACTTCTGTCATGTCCGTTCTACAATTTAATTTGAGTATGCAATTTAATTTGAATTTCTCATTATTTGTAATCGTATGTTGCATCGGAAATAACCTTTTATTCTTTTGTTGTTGATTTTACAGATCCTACTACCTTATTTTGTCATTGAAATCTCAATATGCAATTTTAAATTAGAAATTCTAAAATGTTTCTTTAATTTCAGAAGATTGAGAATTCACAAAACGAAGATATAAGAAATGTTATATAACTCAAATTTCCTGAGCGTATATTTAAAATTTGATTAATTTCGATCGTTACATTTCATGAAAGTTATCCTCAGTATTTTTTTGTATCCAGTAATATGCCTCGTCATATAACTTAATCAAAAATTGAAAAATAAAAATTTCTGGTATTATGTTTGAAACCAAATCCCAGATAGCAAAGATGTTTGCGGAAAAGTTGCCATTTCACTTTCCATAGGCTGTCCGCGAAAGAATTTCCGCGCAAACCGTTTCGGAAACCATTGCTGCAAGGTTTACATAGGAAAGCTTTTTATCAACTACCTCACCGAAAAGGTTTGGACGACAAGTTCTCGAAACCATTTCCGCGCAAACCGTTTTGGAAACCATTCTCTCAAAACTGATGTAGGGAAGCTTTTTATAAACCACCTGTCCCATCGTGTGTAGCCAAGGCTGGTATGGTGGTTATTGCGTTTGCCTTCCAACTCTAAGAACGCGGATTCGATCCCCGTCTCGGAGGAATTTGAAGTTTTGGATCTAAGTAAGTTCACTTAAAAGTTAGATTAATCAAATTAATTAAAATTAATAATTAAGATTTGATTAATTAAGATTCATAATTAATTGACATTCCAGATGACTCTAAGATGACGTCAGAAGAAGGGGGATAAAAAAAAGGGGGTTGGACCCCTCTCTAGGAATACGGCTTTGAAAAGGAGGTGAAAAACTGGGGGATGGACCCCTTTGTAGGAGTGCGGCTTAGAGGGGGGAAGGGGGGTTCTAATTTGTCCGCCGAAGGAGGGCTCTTAACAGCCTTTTGAAAGGCCTGAAACTAGCTTGTAATAAATGCTTGGGGAAATCTTACTGAAAACCTTGTTTCTTGTTGACTAGCGAACCTTTCCGCTACCTTGCCGAAAGGTTCAACCCTTGTCATTGAAACCTTTGTGACAACCTTTTACCCTTGCTGACGACAAGGTTTCCAAAACCTTTTAGACAGTCTTTCCTTGCTGTCTGGGATATCTTTCTATTTTTTTTCCTCCAAAATATATCAAAATCTTATAATCGCTACTTTTGAAATAATTTAGAACATTTTTAGTTTGATTTCTTATTGGGATAATAACTATTGCAATGGTTTTCATTATACGGGTTTGAGAATGAACCCTAAAACCCAAAACCACTCCTCTTTTAAAAGTTTATATATAGAGATGGATGGAGTAATTTTCACTGGATTTGAACCTTTGAGGGATATGTTGTAAGGAGTGTGGAAATTTTGGCAGAGTTCGCAGATGGGCATCCAGATAAGAGGAGTTGGAAATGGTGGAAGGTGTTAAACTTGCATCCTCTGTAACTCCCTTGCGATTGAATATAGACAGATAATTCAAATTATACATAATTAGAATCAACGCGTCATCATAACGAACAGCTTCTGTTTTGAAAGTTTTTCGATAAATGAATTGTTTAGCAGTTAAGGGCTCAAAATTGATTTTCTAACCATAATTTTGACAGTTTTTTAACCAATGCTTGTGACACCATGTTTGAGAGCGCTCACCAGTTGCATTATCCTCCACCTTTATGAAATTAGAATAGAAAATGGCAGAGGAGGGTATTTTCTTGTTCTTAAATCTCCGAACAGAAGGAATCCACATTCTCCTTCTGGATTGCCGGCGAATTCTTTTTTCATTTCTTGAGATCCATCATTTTTCTGGGTGCACAAAATATTTTAAGACTGAAAATATATATAAACTTTGGATGGAAAAAAATGTGCATCTCCTAAATGATGGGCCCATTAATTTCTTAATGCTACATTAATGGTGCAATGTGAGTTGGAAACAGGAAACAATTGTTATAATCAAAAACCTGACGTAGAACATTGGCAGTTCATAGTTAAGAGGAAAACGACTATGTCAAATCGTTTACATATAGAGAACACGATTTTTGCTTTTCTCTACCTTAACTTCGACAACAAGCGGGCGAAGTCTAGCGTCCATAATTTTTTCAAAAAATGTAAATAATATTAGTTGTGTTACTTAGTTAGAAATTTCATTATATTACTCTTCAGCACGTTTTACTATCCATTAGATTCTGTCCCATTACATAATTAGTGAAAAATTTTGATCTTACTATTATATCAAATGTCCGATATTTATTTAAGTTTTGGGTGTGGTGCCGTTTGGTTATCGCAAGGCTCTATTGCCAATACATTTCTGAAATTCAAAGTTATTAATGTATCTGGAATATGAGACAGACGAAAAAATATGTTAAACCAAATCGAAAATAAATTTTCTCAAATAAGTTTACAGTTATTAATTTATTAGTCACCCATGACTATTCTGTAGATCCAGAAGTTTAAGGTTAGTGGACCAACAGGGGAATTTTTTTTTGATTTAATAAAGACTACTATTTAATTGCTACAAAAAGCATAATCGCGGAATGAATAACAACAAAATAATGCAGATTAAATACAATACATTTATACCTATTACAATTATTCTACAGCCAACACGGGTTAGAAAAAATCTGTTTTATATCCATCAAAAGATAGAACAAGAAAGGGTTCAAGATTCTGAATTTTAAAAGTTACGTGCAAGGAGAAAACGCAACACTCTAAAATAAATAAGGTTAAAAATCTAAAAATACTTTAAAAATCCTATATAAAAACTGTATTGGTTGGTGGAAATCTGAATTAACACCATCCAATATTACTCCTAGGAAACAAAAGAAATAAACTAAACATAGCAAAATAAAAATAGCAATAACAACCTCATTATATAAAAAATACAATAAAATGAAAACTAAGCATATTATTTTTATCTTAAATTTTTGTTTGTAGAATCTAGATATTAAAAATAATAACAGAATATTTGTGACAGCCATGTCTTCCTGATTACGCATACAAATATAACATACTGTATGGGATATTTCGCCTTCAATAGTTTGGCGCTACATAACCTAATATAAATCTTGCATCAGAAACCTTAAAAACCATTTAATGGTGCTAAATAACATGCCTTTAATGTACCAAGATAAAAAATAACTGCGTATTTTATCTATAAACTTGTTGCCTTTCGCTTTTCCCATATGCAATATGTTTCAAATTAATTTACCACTACGCATTTTACGTCTCTCACCTGAGCAAGAATTGAATACACTACTTAGGGTATCCGACTGGTTTAAAATTGTCGTTTTTGATGAAATTATCAAAAACGTTTTATGACTTAATTTTGTAGCCTGTTTAATCAGCTTTCTAAAACTGTCTCACTTTTAACTCTACGTGAATTACAAATGGAGTTACAGCTGTTTTATTACCGAACTGTAAGCATCCTTTTATGTTGGATGAAAACTTTAAATGTGTTTTCTGAGAAATGATATTTTTGAGGAAAACCGTAGACCGTAATAATGATTTCTCAAAAAGTTATTTAAGTATTGATATGAAATTTTCTGAGATTGTTTTCTGTAATATGCTCGATTTTTCCTCTAAAAACTAAGGTCAATTTTAAAATTAAGTATTATTTTTAAGTGCTTAAATATAGACGAAAAGCATTTTTTATGAAAAATTACCAGTTTAGTAACTATGTTCAGCTATATCTCAAAACCATTTTGAAGTACAATAAATATTTTAGAGCATAACGCAGATAACTGTCATAAAAATATACTCATACAAGGATTTATGTATATTTAGAATATGATTTTGTCTATGGCTGTTAGCATAAGGCAAATATTTTAGTCATTTTTCTTCAAATTTCTCAGTTTTTTTTAAAAATATTATTTTGAAAGACTAATTTTACAATATTTTCAAAGTTTTAAAACATATGTAGTTGAAAAATAACATTAAAAAATATATATAAGTTATTTTTCAAAAAAATGTCTCCGAACAGTCGGATACCTTAATTGCATATAGATGGAATTTTTGTTTTTGTGAAAGAAATGCTTCATTAATGGCGAACATAAACATGCAGCTGACTTCTACTTTTGGTTGATATATCATTCCAATACCTGATTTGAAGAACGGGGATGGTGACTACGCCACGTCACCATCCCCGATCCTAGACTAACGGGGATGGTGACACTCTAGCGTTGATCGCTCCTGATGAGTTTGGGATGGTTGTGAGTGGGAATGGGAGGACATGGGGTGGTTCTTTTTTTAAATAACTAAGAGAAAAAGGAAAATGAATATTTAAAAATTATTTGTGAAATATTTAAATGGGTGGGAATGTTTTTAAAGCATTCGAATTCTGGATAAAGCATCCGCAAAATTGTTGCTGAACTAGCAATGCACAACATTGTCTTTTTCTTCTGATAATTTGCACCATGCATGGAGAGGAATGGAAGAACTTAAATCTATTTGTTTAAATCTTACATGCGAAGTGTTAACTGGCAAAGGTAACAAAAGGCAAAAAATCCAAATATACAAACAAAAAAAATTAACCAAGAAAAATAGCAAAAGATAAAAAAAAAGGAATCCAAATATACAAATATATAGAAACGCAAAAAAATAACCAAGAAAAATAGCAAAAGATAAAAAAAAGGAATCAAAAAATAAAAAAAAAAAAAAACGAAAAAAATAACCAAGAAAAATAGCAAAAGATAAAAAAAGGAATCCAA
>BGPR01040914.1:0-13793 GCA_013235015.1 Araneus ventricosus | reverse complement strand
TTATTAAAATCTCTTGGATCAAAGCTCAACATTTTAATCTAATTTTGCTCCTGCAAAGTAATGATTTATAGAAATTCCTTCCTTGAAAGCTAGTTTCGAAGTGATAAATTGACTCCGTTTCTGTGGAAAACATTGCCTTACTTCGAGAAAGCAAGTATTGGTAGTAATATCGTTAGCAAAATTGGGAAGTTACGCCATGTTGATTATAATCCTAACTGTTTATTCTTTAGCAAATTGTTATCGTTAATCATTTGACGGGAAACAAATACCCAAGGAATCTCAAAGGATGTATTTTGATATTTTCTGGCACATAAGCTATTATTTCTCAAAATATTGAATAGAATAATAATATTTATCGTAAGAGGTTTCAATTGAAAAATAATTTTAGATACACTATGTTCGGTATTATTCCTCTTAGATTGCTGTATTGATAATGCAAAGACTAGGGGAAAGTGGAGGAAAGACTAAAATTATAGTTTTTTCAAATTATGATTTATTGAATTTTCTTGCATCAAAGCTTGAAATTTGAAATTGACTTTGTTTCTGTGAGAAATATTGCCAAGTGACGGTTTATTAAAATTCCTCCTTTTCTGGCAAGTTTCGAAGTGATAAATTAAATTCGTTTTTGTGAGAAATGTTGCTTTATTTCGAGAAAGCAAGTATTAATGATAATATCGTATAGAAATTGAAGGTGAAATGTATGCAAAATCGCTAATACAAGACGTTAACAAAATTAGAAAGCTACATCATGTTGATTATAATCCTAACTGTTTATTCTTTAGCAAACCGCTATCGTTAAAGATTCGACTTGAAATATATATTCAAGGCAAATTTTGATATTTTCTGTTCCATAATCTAGAGCATACGAAATATAATATAAAAAAATTCAAAATGAAAAAGGCTTCACTAAATAATAATTTTCAATACAATAGTTTTTGAATTATTGTTACAGAATATTGCATTATTAATTCAAAAAGTGGGGAAAAGATGAGGACGGGAAAAATTTATTTGTTTTACAAGATAAGGTTTATTAAAATTCCTCGCATTCAATTTCATCATTTTCAATTGATTACGTTTCTGCCGTACGAAATTTACTGAAATCAATTCCTCGCTGTTAAATTTCGAAGAGCCAAATTGATTCCGTTTTCGCGGGAAAAATTGCCTTACTTTCAGAATCTAAGTATTAATGGTAATATTGTTTAGAAATTGAAGGTGTAAGATATGGAGAATCGTTAATGTAAAACGTTAGCAAAATTTGGAAGTTAGATCATGTTCATTATAATCCTAACTGTTATTCATTAACAAATTGTTATCGTTAAAGATTTGACGGCAAACAAATACCCAAGGAATCTCAAAGAAATATTTTCTAGGCCATAAGGTTCTATCTATGATTTTATTAAATTGAATAATAACATTTATTGGAAAAGGTTTCAACTAAATATTAAATTTAAATACACTATGTTAGGGATTATTCTTCTTAGATTGTACAATTGATATTTCAATGATTGGTAAAAAGGAGAGGAAGTATTAAATTATGTTTTATACAAATTATGGTTTATATATATTGAATTTTTTCCATCAAACCTCGAAGTTTTAAATTCACTTCGTCTCTGTGAGACATATTGTCAACTGATGGTTTATTGAAATTTCTCCTTTGATAGTAGGAATCAAAGAGATAAATTGATTCCTTTTTCATGGAAAATATTGTACCATGTATTAATGGTAAAGTAACTAAGTAATTTAAGGCATAGAGAATCGTTAATGTTAGACGCTTAAAAAATTAGGAGTTTACATCATGTTGATTAAATTCCTAGCAGTTTATTCTTTGATAAAGTGTTATCGTTAAGGATTTGACCAGAAACAAATATTAAAGGTATTATTTTGATGATTTCTGATCCATAATCTTGCCCAAATGGAAATAAACGAAGAAATGAATTCATAATTAGAATGGGAACAGATTGAACTGACTAGCAAAACGAAATTCACAGTAGTTTTTGAATTATTTTTACTCCTAGTAGAGCATGGCGGATTAAATTCATGTGACATTCCAGTCATATGATAAAAATAAGTGTGCGTATGTTCTAAAATGTTGCTTTACTTAGTCTAATGCTGAGATGTGACGTTAAGACTATTTTATGCTGAAACACTCAAAATGGATTCGAAAATCAAATCGGCGATGTTCATATGATGTGAAACACGTGAACATGAACTTATTCCTTGGATATATTGTGTATAAAATTTATAACAAAAAAAAACTCAAGAGTATTTTATAACCAAATGAATACCTGCTTACTATAAATCAAATACTGCTTGATAATAATAACTGACAAAACTTTAAAATATGCATGATTCAAAAATATCAATTTTGAATTTCATATGTTCAAAAATCATATACCTAGAGATTTAATACACTTTTCTTCCTCCCTAGGTCCCGACTTCTGGGGATTATTGAACCCCGAATGGAACCTTTGTAGTAAAGGGCACCGACAATCGCCGGTAGATGTTGACCCCACAAAGCTTCTATATGACCCTTTCTTGAGGGTGGTACATGTGGACAAACACAGGGTAAGTAGACAAAACAACTCAATTGTGAAACTCAACAGCTATTTCATATATAAAATTGATCCAATCGCTAATTAATTGAAGGATATAGTAATTTTGTATTCAATTTCTACGAATACATTAATTTTTTTATATTTTACTCATCTATCTATATATATATATATATCAAAACAAACTTATAAACACAAGATAAAAACTCAAAAACAGTAAAAAAAGACAAAATGGCAAAAATAGACAAAAACCAGAAAAAACCAAAAAAATGAAAAATATCATAGCGAGCCGCTCGTCAGGAAGAGAAGCTCGCTCATGATATTAATTTGTGCTTTGTATATATATATATATATATATTTATCCTGAATTTTAGTCGTTTCTATATAGTCATGCTCTATAGTTAGGGTTAGTATAAGACTTTTCTTCTAAATTCTTTCATTTTAGGGTAAATTACCCTGTTTGTTTTTTCAATAACAATAGTAACAGGGATGGTTTTTACAGCAAAATTAATTTAACCTGGCTAAAGCTTGTCCACAGCCAAGCTGCTATTTTAATTGTTGAAAAATCCATTTACTTGGATTGCCTATTTCATTATTTTTAATAACAACAGTGTTCTTTCACTTGTTGACATATAATGTTTCAATTTGATTTTTGTTTATGGTATCTTTAGTAATTTCAATTTATTAGATTTTATTTAAAATTGATGTATTGTTCAAATAATGACTTTTTGATATAGGATTTAATTCTTGTTTATTTTTTTTCTGTATGATTATATACTAGTTATATTTGGATTTATATTATATATATATATATATAGCGCTAAGGTACGTAGTGCGAAAATGAGGTTTATTTCTCTTTTGCCGATGGCAACAATCAGTTTATTTACAAAACATAACTTGTAGCCTCCTCTCTGTCAGACATAGACATTCATTCTGGTGTAAAACAATTTTTTCTTGAGAAAAATGGGTTTCAGACGCAGATTTCATAATGTTCCTTACAATATAATGAAACTTTGGATGAAATAATTCAAAAGAGATTACTTAGAAATGAAGCAGATGGGCGTAGAGAGCCAGAGAAGGTTCAGATTAGCGTCAAAACAGTTTAAGTCAGCGAACAGATAACCGTGTTAATTCACAAATTGAGGGGACCATCATGGAACACACTATTGTGAAAATTTTGTTTCTGGCACTTTTCCGTTATACGCACTGCTATATAAATTATAGTCAAATACTCCGTTTCACCCCTCAAACCGTATGTCCCGATAGCATGGTCATCAGCGCGTCGCGTTCATACTTCTGCGTTGCGGGTTCGAGCCTTGAATAACAAAATTTTTCCCTGAGTACTTTCACCCGCTATCATTACATTTTCCTCAGTCACATAATTCTTTCATTATTTTAGTATCATCTTAAGAGTTTTAATTGATTCATTTTTAATACTTGAAAATTAAAAACTTTCAAAAATATCTTTAAACATTGTTCTTTCTAAGACTATTCATTAATAAACTATCTTCATTTGGCACATGCCTTAACTAACAGGTATACGTTCCATTTTCCTCAAGACCTATCCGTCAGATTAACCTTCTCATACCGAGCGAGGCGGTCCCGGGCGCATATTTACAAACCCTACCCTGATAGAACTGAGGCAGGAAATCGGACAATATGATTGGCTCGCTTCGCCGACAGCCGATGACGTCGTTCTTTGCTCTCGAGCGTGTACTTTTCATTGGTATAATTTCTTACAATGTGGGATGTTTTATTTTTTATGATATTTTAAAAAATAATTTCATTTTTAAAATTATTACAACCCCCGGAAGAATGTTTTATGTGCTCAACTGTGGGAAAACGGAGAAGGAAAGTAGGACGACTCTTTTTTCGTTATGATTGCTGTACGCTACGCGCGAGAGTTGAAAACGACGTCACTGCTCCTCGTAGCCAATGATATTGACTGATTTCCTGCCTCAGTTCTATCAGGGTAGGGTTTGTAAATATGCGTCCTGGGCGGTCTAAAAATTTCCCATTAACAGTGGAGAGGGTGGTCTGAGGTGGTTGGTTTCTTTAGAGGGGAGGTGAGGTTCTGAGATCGCTTAGGATTTAAGTGCTGTAGGGGGTCCAATTATCCTTGCCAACCGCAGCCCATTTCAGTGCGCCTTAAGGGAATGTTACAGTAGGGGTGAGGTGGTGGAGAAAATGGCCACACAGGATGGGAGAGTCCAATTCATGTCGTTTCGTCGAAAAAAGTCCCGGTTTTAAAGGAGATAGAAGAAAAAAGTCTCATCGGGATTAAAGAGTTAACGAGTGATGAGGACCGAGGCCACAATGAACCGTAACCTTTATTATCAACTACGGAGCTAGAATGGGCCAGAGGCCGAAATTTCATGGCCTGTGTCTAAAGAAGCTCTGTGCAGAAAGAAAGCTCTGTGCGGGATCAGTTAGCATGTACCAATTT
Organism: Araneus ventricosus; assembly: GCA_013235015.1. NCBI lineage: Eukaryota > Metazoa > Arthropoda > Arachnida > Araneae > Araneidae > Araneus > Araneus ventricosus. Next base: position 8,795 of record BGPR01040914.1, on the reverse strand, counting down.
AAATTTCTAAAAATCTGAACCCAACAGAGACATCGTTGAAATTTATAATTTCTTCATTTTTAATGATAACAACTGAAAACTATTGGAATTTGAAAGGAATTTTAAGTGATTATGCACAAGGAATTAATTATGGATTTTTAAGCGCCTTCTTACTATGAGAACGAAAGTAATGATTGTTAAATTCATTGTAATAAATTGTATGAAATAAAAAATTACAGTTATTATTATTTTATAAGTAAATTTAAAAGTTGATAAAGTGTTTCACCACTGTATAAAAATAGAAAATTATTATTTTATGAAAAATATGGTAGGACAAAACAAAGTTGCGGTAGCATGGAACGCTATTACAAACACTCTAAGTAAATTTGAATCTTGATCAACATAAAGACATTTTTTAATTTTTAAAGAAAGTTTATGGTTTATCTTCCTTATGATTCATTATAACATTATTTTCTTATCGTATTATGTTCACGTTGCTGGCGCTGTTAAGAATTTTTGTTCCGGATTGCAAGATATACATATATCATAATTGCATATTTCACCATTTTATCTGAAACTCATTGGCAGATTGGCTCTCTTCACACTGCATAAAAACTTGGCAAACTTAATTTGTTTCATATATTTGTTGACAGTTAATATTGAGAAAAAATTATATCATTTTTATTCATAGAGGTTGCACCACTTATAAAATTTCAACACCTGGTAAATAAGGAGCTGTGCTGTAAAACAATACCATAATTCCAGGTGTACAAACATTGTAAAATCTAAATAAAAAGACCTGCAAAAAGAAAAAACAATATATAATAATTTTCATCGGAAAGTTAAATACTCTGGTGGACAAATGCTAAGGATCAATTTTAAGATGCGGAACATTTTGACTTAAGACTTATACAATGTTCCCAATCAGTTGCGGAGAATTGTGGGACATAAAATCGTCGGAACTCACATTTTACAGTGAAGATACCATCAATAGGACATTTAGGGGACCGTCGACAAATTGATGAAGACGAAAATCATTTTGGCCCACCCCTTTTTACAGAAAGCTGATAATGAATTGAAACTTTCATCAGTGGTTTTGATTGATGTGCAAAATGTTTACCTGCATTTTCGAAAAAATTGCCAAAATAATCGTGAAGATTTAAAGGTTTTTTTAAAAAAATCCCTGATTTTTCCGCATGTTTTTTTGTTTATGACATGCAGAATCTTCAACCAAACTGTACGGAATATTTGAGAATATGTAAAAGAAACTGTTTGCGATAGCTCTTTTTTAATTAAAATGGACATGGACTATATTTCTTTTTCAATCATTTATTTTAAAACTTAACATAAGTATATAACAAAACAAAAGAGAGACTGTGGCTAAATAGTAATTAATCATATAATTATTAAACAATGGAAATAAACCACATTTAATGGCTATACGATCTCGCTTAGTAGGAGATACAAATATAGACAATTAATTCACAATACCTCGCTTGATAGGAGGTAAATATGGTCTCCTGCTTAATAGACGGGCACCGGCTTTTGAGTCCAGCTATCAACAACTCTTCGCTAGAACTGGTGGGTTTGTCTCTTCGCTACCCACTTGGGGAAGGCGCTGCAATCGAGACTAAACAGAAACTTTGAATTAAAATTTGAATCAAATGATTTGAATATTACAGGTAATAAAAGTATTTTTAGTAAATAATTTTTTACTGCGCATGTGCGAAATGCAATGAAATTTTGTTTCACAACTTCAAAGCCAGATATATTCAACAACTTACATAAAATTCCAGTTCAATACTGTTAATTTTCAGAAAGATATTGTTATTTAAACTATTCAAATTTCAGTACTTTTTAAGAGGTCCCCTAAATGTCCTACAGGCCGAATATTCACTGTAAATGTGAGTCTCGATTATTGTATGTCCCACGATTCTACGCAACTGAATGCGAACCATTGTATTCCTATTAAGTCCTTTTTTTAAAATCTGAAAAATGGTCCTTATTATTTTTCCACCAACGTATTTAGTCTCCTAAACCACCTGTGGAAATACTTATTTTCGTCTTACCACCTTAGCAATACTCTGCACACCGAGTATGAGCTGGCATAGTAAAACTCTATCTGCAGTGTCGCGAGCAGCGTTCTTGGTGTGTTTTGACAGAGCTTACGAGGCAGAGGAACTCGTAGATCCATACTAATTTTAAGAAAATGATAACAAAAAATAGATGATGGCGCGTTACGTTACTAACCCATTAACGTTCAACTTAATTTAAAGCACAGATTTCAATAAATTTCAATTAAATTATTTTTAAATCAACAACATTAGGTCAAGTGTGAAGCAAAATTAAATTCGGAGAATAAAAATATCGTTTTTTAAAAAAATGTTGTTAGAAAAAAATGTATAAAATTGGTACAAAAACTTTTAAACCTTTCTTGCACATAAATATAAAAAATTTTTTAAATATAGTAAAATATCAAAAATATAAAAAAATCATTTCATTATTCCTTGCATTACCTGGAAAACAAATGAACGGAAAAATGACGATATTCTTACTTTAAAATCTGGCTAATTGGTGGTAAATGCACATTGAAAACGTTTTGGAAGTTTTCTAATACCTATTCACTTCATAAACAAAGCAGGAAACAACGGAATACATTCTATTAAGCAACGGAAGTGAATTGTAACTGTCTTATAAATAGGACCTGGGCGCTAACGGGTTAAAAAAGGAAATCTTCCTATTGATATTTTGAAACGATTATATTTTATAAACCATTTGTAAACCTTCTGCAAATAGTTGTACTGATAATATATATATTAGCGCTGTAAGAAAAATAAATAAAAAAAATCGAATGTGTGTGCGTGCGTGCGTGTGTGTGTGTGGTTTTTGTAGTAATTCAATCAAGCCCACTAACGTTTTTATAACAGTCTAACAACAAATTTGCTTTTCGCTTTGAATTTAGCCTATTAATCAAATACAGGGAAATAAAACACTGAAGATATATGCTCATTTTGGGGAGAGAAATCCTAAAATGTTGGCAGGACAGCATATGCACCAGTCGCTAATTAGCGGTTAATAAGCTCGTCAGCATCGGTACTAGTCGCCTATAATTAATAATATATTAACCGCTCGATTTTGAAAGGGGACTTCTTCAACCTTGATCGAAATTAATATCATTTTTCGTTTATAATTTGATGAAAGCAGATACATCATTTGGCGTAAAAATTTGACTTCTGCCATTCACACACAGCCACGTTGTGGTATAGCATCAAAACCTTCGTATAATGTTAGATGGGGGCTTCTAAAGAAAAGAATATTCCTTTTTTCACGAATTTTCTATTTTCAACTTGATGTCAGAAGTTCCCTTTTAAAATCAAGGAATCCACATATGAGAGACATATTAATTTCGAAAAAAAATTGATTAGCATTTATGGAATACTTACATATTCAGCTGGCTAACTTCAAAATAACTAATACCTATAAAACTCCAAGAAACGACATTTAATCTACGCAATCCAGCCAAAGAAGTTTAGCATTTTCTTAAAAACTAATAGCGAGTGGTAAATAAAGTATATCTTATGAAATACCCACATTCAAAGCATATTTAGAAAATTCGGGTTTATTAACAGAACACACATCCGATATTAAATACTTACTTTTTTTCGTTCTTTTTAATTTTCATTCCTCTTCCCAGACGAATATATATCCGGCATACAATCTGGCACATCCTATTTATCAAAGACATGATTAGATTTTAATCTTTTTCTCCTATATAATCTCTCGCGATTTCTTCATTTTCTGTTTTTTAATTTCGACCTTCTATCTCTTTTCCTGGGCATTCATTTAGTTGACTTTTATCCATTTCTCATTTTTCTTTTCTTGAAATGGGATTCTTCTAAGGCTTTTAGATTTATTTTATGTACATTTTTTGCATCTTAGCTGCTGATTCAATTTTGTTTCGCTTGATTATCTAGACTAGCTGAATAAGTAGATATGTCTACTTCTGTCATGTCCGTTCTACAATTTAATTTGAGTATGCAATTTAATTTGAATTTCTCATTATTTGTAATCGTATGTTGCATCGGAAATAACCTTTTATTCTTTTGTTGTTGATTTTACAGATCCTACTACCTTATTTTGTCATTGAAATCTCAATATGCAATTTTAAATTAGAAATTCTAAAATGTTTCTTTAATTTCAGAAGATTGAGAATTCACAAAACGAAGATATAAGAAATGTTATATAACTCAAATTTCCTGAGCGTATATTTAAAATTTGATTAATTTCGATCGTTACATTTCATGAAAGTTATCCTCAGTATTTTTTTGTATCCAGTAATATGCCTCGTCATATAACTTAATCAAAAATTGAAAAATAAAAATTTCTGGTATTATGTTTGAAACCAAATCCCAGATAGCAAAGATGTTTGCGGAAAAGTTGCCATTTCACTTTCCATAGGCTGTCCGCGAAAGAATTTCCGCGCAAACCGTTTCGGAAACCATTGCTGCAAGGTTTACATAGGAAAGCTTTTTATCAACTACCTCACCGAAAAGGTTTGGACGACAAGTTCTCGAAACCATTTCCGCGCAAACCGTTTTGGAAACCATTCTCTCAAAACTGATGTAGGGAAGCTTTTTATAAACCACCTGTCCCATCGTGTGTAGCCAAGGCTGGTATGGTGGTTATTGCGTTTGCCTTCCAACTCTAAGAACGCGGATTCGATCCCCGTCTCGGAGGAATTTGAAGTTTTGGATCTAAGTAAGTTCACTTAAAAGTTAGATTAATCAAATTAATTAAAATTAATAATTAAGATTTGATTAATTAAGATTCATAATTAATTGACATTCCAGATGACTCTAAGATGACGTCAGAAGAAGGGGGATAAAAAAAAGGGGGTTGGACCCCTCTCTAGGAATACGGCTTTGAAAAGGAGGTGAAAAACTGGGGGATGGACCCCTTTGTAGGAGTGCGGCTTAGAGGGGGGAAGGGGGGTTCTAATTTGTCCGCCGAAGGAGGGCTCTTAACAGCCTTTTGAAAGGCCTGAAACTAGCTTGTAATAAATGCTTGGGGAAATCTTACTGAAAACCTTGTTTCTTGTTGACTAGCGAACCTTTCCGCTACCTTGCCGAAAGGTTCAACCCTTGTCATTGAAACCTTTGTGACAACCTTTTACCCTTGCTGACGACAAGGTTTCCAAAACCTTTTAGACAGTCTTTCCTTGCTGTCTGGGATATCTTTCTATTTTTTTTCCTCCAAAATATATCAAAATCTTATAATCGCTACTTTTGAAATAATTTAGAACATTTTTAGTTTGATTTCTTATTGGGATAATAACTATTGCAATGGTTTTCATTATACGGGTTTGAGAATGAACCCTAAAACCCAAAACCACTCCTCTTTTAAAAGTTTATATATAGAGATGGATGGAGTAATTTTCACTGGATTTGAACCTTTGAGGGATATGTTGTAAGGAGTGTGGAAATTTTGGCAGAGTTCGCAGATGGGCATCCAGATAAGAGGAGTTGGAAATGGTGGAAGGTGTTAAACTTGCATCCTCTGTAACTCCCTTGCGATTGAATATAGACAGATAATTCAAATTATACATAATTAGAATCAACGCGTCATCATAACGAACAGCTTCTGTTTTGAAAGTTTTTCGATAAATGAATTGTTTAGCAGTTAAGGGCTCAAAATTGATTTTCTAACCATAATTTTGACAGTTTTTTAACCAATGCTTGTGACACCATGTTTGAGAGCGCTCACCAGTTGCATTATCCTCCACCTTTATGAAATTAGAATAGAAAATGGCAGAGGAGGGTATTTTCTTGTTCTTAAATCTCCGAACAGAAGGAATCCACATTCTCCTTCTGGATTGCCGGCGAATTCTTTTTTCATTTCTTGAGATCCATCATTTTTCTGGGTGCACAAAATATTTTAAGACTGAAAATATATATAAACTTTGGATGGAAAAAAATGTGCATCTCCTAAATGATGGGCCCATTAATTTCTTAATGCTACATTAATGGTGCAATGTGAGTTGGAAACAGGAAACAATTGTTATAATCAAAAACCTGACGTAGAACATTGGCAGTTCATAGTTAAGAGGAAAACGACTATGTCAAATCGTTTACATATAGAGAACACGATTTTTGCTTTTCTCTACCTTAACTTCGACAACAAGCGGGCGAAGTCTAGCGTCCATAATTTTTTCAAAAAATGTAAATAATATTAGTTGTGTTACTTAGTTAGAAATTTCATTATATTACTCTTCAGCACGTTTTACTATCCATTAGATTCTGTCCCATTACATAATTAGTGAAAAATTTTGATCTTACTATTATATCAAATGTCCGATATTTATTTAAGTTTTGGGTGTGGTGCCGTTTGGTTATCGCAAGGCTCTATTGCCAATACATTTCTGAAATTCAAAGTTATTAATGTATCTGGAATATGAGACAGACGAAAAAATATGTTAAACCAAATCGAAAATAAATTTTCTCAAATAAGTTTACAGTTATTAATTTATTAGTCACCCATGACTATTCTGTAGATCCAGAAGTTTAAGGTTAGTGGACCAACAGGGGAATTTTTTTTTGATTTAATAAAGACTACTATTTAATTGCTACAAAAAGCATAATCGCGGAATGAATAACAACAAAATAATGCAGATTAAATACAATACATTTATACCTATTACAATTATTCTACAGCCAACACGGGTTAGAAAAAATCTGTTTTATATCCATCAAAAGATAGAACAAGAAAGGGTTCAAGATTCTGAATTTTAAAAGTTACGTGCAAGGAGAAAACGCAACACTCTAAAATAAATAAGGTTAAAAATCTAAAAATACTTTAAAAATCCTATATAAAAACTGTATTGGTTGGTGGAAATCTGAATTAACACCATCCAATATTACTCCTAGGAAACAAAAGAAATAAACTAAACATAGCAAAATAAAAATAGCAATAACAACCTCATTATATAAAAAATACAATAAAATGAAAACTAAGCATATTATTTTTATCTTAAATTTTTGTTTGTAGAATCTAGATATTAAAAATAATAACAGAATATTTGTGACAGCCATGTCTTCCTGATTACGCATACAAATATAACATACTGTATGGGATATTTCGCCTTCAATAGTTTGGCGCTACATAACCTAATATAAATCTTGCATCAGAAACCTTAAAAACCATTTAATGGTGCTAAATAACATGCCTTTAATGTACCAAGATAAAAAATAACTGCGTATTTTATCTATAAACTTGTTGCCTTTCGCTTTTCCCATATGCAATATGTTTCAAATTAATTTACCACTACGCATTTTACGTCTCTCACCTGAGCAAGAATTGAATACACTACTTAGGGTATCCGACTGGTTTAAAATTGTCGTTTTTGATGAAATTATCAAAAACGTTTTATGACTTAATTTTGTAGCCTGTTTAATCAGCTTTCTAAAACTGTCTCACTTTTAACTCTACGTGAATTACAAATGGAGTTACAGCTGTTTTATTACCGAACTGTAAGCATCCTTTTATGTTGGATGAAAACTTTAAATGTGTTTTCTGAGAAATGATATTTTTGAGGAAAACCGTAGACCGTAATAATGATTTCTCAAAAAGTTATTTAAGTATTGATATGAAATTTTCTGAGATTGTTTTCTGTAATATGCTCGATTTTTCCTCTAAAAACTAAGGTCAATTTTAAAATTAAGTATTATTTTTAAGTGCTTAAATATAGACGAAAAGCATTTTTTATGAAAAATTACCAGTTTAGTAACTATGTTCAGCTATATCTCAAAACCATTTTGAAGTACAATAAATATTTTAGAGCATAACGCAGATAACTGTCATAAAAATATACTCATACAAGGATTTATGTATATTTAGAATATGATTTTGTCTATGGCTGTTAGCATAAGGCAAATATTTTAGTCATTTTTCTTCAAATTTCTCAGTTTTTTTTAAAAATATTATTTTGAAAGACTAATTTTACAATATTTTCAAAGTTTTAAAACATATGTAGTTGAAAAATAACATTAAAAAATATATATAAGTTATTTTTCAAAAAAATGTCTCCGAACAGTCGGATACCTTAATTGCATATAGATGGAATTTTTGTTTTTGTGAAAGAAATGCTTCATTAATGGCGAACATAAACATGCAGCTGACTTCTACTTTTGGTTGATATATCATTCCAATACCTGATTTGAAGAACGGGGATGGTGACTACGCCACGTCACCATCCCCGATCCTAGACTAACGGGGATGGTGACACTCTAGCGTTGATCGCTCCTGATGAGTTTGGGATGGTTGTGAGTGGGAATGGGAGGACATGGGGTGGTTCTTTTTTTAAATAACTAAGAGAAAAAGGAAAATGAATATTTAAAAATTATTTGTGAAATATTTAAATGGGTGGGAATGTTTTTAAAGCATTCGAATTCTGGATAAAGCATCCGCAAAATTGTTGCTGAACTAGCAATGCACAACATTGTCTTTTTCTTCTGATAATTTGCACCATGCATGGAGAGGAATGGAAGAACTTAAATCTATTTGTTTAAATCTTACATGCGAAGTGTTAACTGGCAAAGGTAACAAAAGGCAAAAAATCCAAATATACAAACAAAAAAAATTAACCAAGAAAAATAGCAAAAGATAAAAAAAAAGGAATCCAAATATACAAATATATACAAACGCAAAAAAATAACCAAGAAAAATAGCAAAAGATAAAAAAAAGGAATCAAAAAATAAAAAAAAAAAAAAACGAAAAAAATAACCAAGAAAAATAGCAAAAGATAAAAAAAGGAATCCAA
>BGPR01040913.1:3520-13793 GCA_013235015.1 Araneus ventricosus | reverse complement strand
ATAGGTCAAAGTCACATAGAGCTACTTTAGTCACAGTTGAGTAATCGATTAATTAACTGTTGTTACCATTTATCTCTAAAATAAGACATTAGTTATGTCTTTAACATATGTAGTTACCGAGATATAGAGGATCTCCCATACCAAGTTTTGGCGTGTGAATCAATTTCCTTCCTGAGACCCCAATGGGAGGAACGTAGTCCTACGTTAAAAATTATTTACACTGCGTGGCTGATTTGGCGCCCCCCTTTAGCTACCCCATTGTTTCAAGGTCCAATTTGTTGACTATTACAATATTTTCTCTTTGTACACTAGAAAGTAAAACATTAACAGTATTAATAAAAATCAAACTTCAATGCACTGAAAAGAAGATTTAATTTATAATGTGCCAACATGAATTGGACGGATATGTTTCTTTAATTTCGAAGTTGGTTATTTGTCATCCGTTTGGGGTTCCGGATGATCGGTTGATTGGATAGCATTAAGGTATCCGACTGGTTTAAAGTCGTCGTTTTTGATGAAATTATCAAAACACATTTTACGACTTAATTCTGTGGCCAGTTTCACCAGTTTTCTAAAACTGTCTCACTTTTTACTCTACATGAATTACAAATGGAGTTACAGCTGTTTTATTACCGAACTGTAAGCATTGTTTTATGTTGCACGAAAACTTTAGAGGCGTTTTCTGAGTAATAATATTTTCGAGGAAAACTGTCGACCGTAACAATGATTTCTCAAAACGTTATTCAAGTATTGATATGAAATTTTCTGAGATTGTTTTCTGTAATATGCTCGATGTTTTCCTCTAAGAACTAAGGTCCATTTTAAAATCAAGTATTATTTTTAAGTGCTGAAATATAAACGAAAAGCATATTTTATGAAAAAATACCAGTTTAGTAATTATGTTCAGCTATATCTCAAAACTATTTTGAAGTACAAGAAATATTTTAGAGCATAACGCAGATAACTGTCATAAAAAATGTACTCCTACAAGGATTTATGTATATTTAGAATATGATTTTGTCTATGGCTGTTAGCGTAAGGCAAATATTTTAGTCATTTTTCTTCAAAGTTCTCAGTTTTTTTTAAAAAAATATTATTTTGAAAGACTAATTTTGCTGTATTTTCATAGTTTTAAAACATATGTAGTTGAAAAATAACATTAAAAATATATATATAAGTTATTTTTCAAAAAAATGTCTCCGAACACAGTCGGATACCTTAACATTTTCATGGCATATCAAGCACACTAAACACTCGAATATCTGTTGAATATTTATTCATTTTCGCTTGTGACAATCTCAACTGAACAACACACTTAAACTCACCGCTCGCTAACGAAACACACACCTATACAATTGCCCGCTCTAATGATCATGCGCACCAAGTTTGGTCTCATTTTCTGGCAGCTAGCGCCATCTATTAGATTGTTTTTCAAACATTACCCAATGAGTCACCCTGTATGTGAAATAAGAGACATTAACGAACGAAACACACACCTATGCAATTGCCCGCTCTAATGATCATGCGCACCAGGTTTGGTCTCATTTTCTGGCAGCTAGCGCCATCTATTAGATTGTTTTTCAAACATTACCCAATGAGCCACCCTGTATATGAAATAAGAGGCATTAACGAAGGCAAAGAATGCGAATAAACAGTATCGCCGCTAATGTAATTTGAACATGCAAAACATGGAGTAAAAATAGACAAGTAAAAAATTAATGATTTGTTTGTGATTTATTGGAGCAAGAGCCATTTTTTGACCACACTGTGCCAGAGTTATAGTTCAATTAGCATTTGTTTAAATTATAATTAAGTCGAAACAGTAAAATATATGTCAAAATGATCAAGTATTGATGGTACGGGTTGTATCTAAAGGAAAATCATTGTAAAAGTGCACAGGCGTTTTTAAATTAGAGAATAAAAGTCTATGGATCTAGCAAATAGTTCTGTGAACAGTAGACCTCGCACCCCTTCCCTCTTCAACCCCCCCCTTTTGTTCTCCATTGTAGTCTTTAAAGGTTTATCCAATGTTGTCATTCATTTTGAAAACAATATTGGGTAAATGTGGAGTTTACGGTACCCACCTGTTTCTCGCCAATTTTTCTCGGCGCAATTTCATATGCTGTCGCCAAATACTGTTTTGGATGTGTAGTGTGCTTTTTATTGCTCTCTTGCGCATGCGTCACCTGAAAACGAGAGATAGAGCACGCAATGCCTGCGGAGCGTGTGCCGGGCAATTTTTTTAATTTCAAAAACCATCAGCGGCTTTGCTTTCAGCATAGCAGGAAACTAGTAGCTTCGCTTTTTTATTGAATGTTAGGAATCTAGGTTTATCAAGCGTGTTAACTTAAAAAATATCAGCGGTTTCGCTTTCAGCATAGCGGAATACTCGTAGCTTCGCTCATTCATTGAGAAACGAAACACACAGAATAACATACACGGTACTAAACCGATATTCAATCCGAAGAATTCCAAACGAAGTTTTATTCAAATTCGAATTTATCGACCAATAACATCGAAGAGTTGAACAAAGCAGTCCAATCGAAATGTGGCGCAATATAGCCTGATAAGCAAAACACCGATGAAAAGATCAATTTGTGCACTTGTCACTCGTTAAAAACATGTAGACGCATCCGAAACAAATGTTCTCTCATCGCCGTTCTTGGCGGCAAAGAGTTGGCGATCCTAAGAGGAACAAAGTAAGTGGGTACCGTAAACTCCACATTAACCCAATATTGTTTCCAGGGAGCCCAGACATCATTATTTGTCTTTGGAGGAGGAACCTTCTATGCCCCCATATATACACCATTTTACAAAGATATATTTGCAATCTTAAACCAACCAATGTAGATGAACGCTCATATTAAACACTAGCCGTCTTCGGCGACCAGCTGGTTCGCCCGTTTAAATTAGTTTTTTATATTTCACATTGATTATACACTGTAAAAAATATCCGTTTTTTTTCCCGGACTTTTTCCGTATATTTGACGGTTTAAAGCTGTTTTGTTGACAAAACGGTTTTTCACCGTTTTCCGATCCAGCCATAAACGGTTTAAAACCGTCAGTTCAAATTCTATTTTTCGTCATACGGTATTGCTTTCCGTATGATAACTTTCCCTTTTCTTAAATGTAATTTTATTGCATTCATTTCATGTTTTTGATAGGGTTCCAACTCCGCTATTGTTTACACATGTTGCAGTAACCTGTTGTCACTCATGGAAGCTAACCTTAAAACACGTGTTCTGGCAATAGTTGATTTTTACACCACTAGGTGGCGCCACTAGAGCTATAGTGACTTTAAAACTCAAATAGATTATTTTTACTTCATTTTATGAAGTCTCCGGTGGTCTACAGGTTAGAGCGACTGCCTTTTATTTCTATGAACGCGGTTTCGATCCCCGGCTCGGAGGAGTTAGAAGTTGTGTCACCATCTTGCATCGAAATCGTCCAAGTAAGTTCAATTAAAAAATAAACTAATTGAAATTAATAATTAAGCCTTGATTAATTAATGTTCCTAATTGATAATACGCATCAGCACATTTCAACTCGAACAGAAGGAGAAAAACAACTCAACTCAGTCGATGACGTCACTTACTTCGATGACTTAATTTTTACGGAGAAAACTTAATTTCATACGGTAAAAAACCGTTGTGACTACGGATTTACTTCGTAACTTTTACGGGAAAAACTTGTTCCTGTATGGTAAAAAACCGTTGTGCCTACGGATTTACTTCGTAACTTTTACGGTTTTGCACAACCAACCCAGCTGCCAGTTTAAAACCGCAAATTTTACGGGATTTTTTTTACAGTGTAGCATTACCCGTCGCAGTTTCAGCCACGATAACTCAGCAAAGATGAACAAAAAACTCAATATTTTATTGTATTTGACTGACAGTAAAATATTTAAAGACGTAAAATTTAAAATGCCAGCGATACAATTCTGTCTGATGCATCGCAGCTAACGAAACTTACAAGCTGAGTTTCAAATAACTTTCACTCAATTCATCTATCACTCATCGGTAGAATGATTAACGCTGAATAGAGTCGCAAAAGCCGAACATGCTGGAGGCCCGTGTGAACCAGTTGGTACAAAAAGTGAGGCGGCCAAAAATTCATAAACACCTAAAAGACCCGGGAGTATAGGAGGTAGACAATAAAATTTAAAAATTAGTTAGTTTTCCGAACACTATTGCCTTTTTGTAATTCCTAATTTCAGGTTGTAATTTCTAGTTTCTAATATCAAATTTGATGAATTATCACTTGAGGAAATTCAAGTTTGGCGGCAGTTCTGTACTCTGAAACCTAACCAAAATTTTAATAAAAAATTACCTATAATGCAATATACAAAAATTTGAAAACGTTTCCATGGCAAATAATTTTAAAATGACAGGAAAGCATGAGATTAAATGCTTGAAGAAAGGACGAAAATCATTTCAGTGTACCTCACACACAATAAAAACAAACAAACCTGAAATCAAAAATCTGTTGCCACGCTTTATAAAAATATTACTTTGAATCAGGTGCGATAAAATATTTCAGCAATGAAATGAATACTAAAGTGAAAATTTTGCTTTGGAGTTAATTTCCCAAGAAAACAATTTATACTATCACAACCGTAACAATTACAAAAGCGCGTGAATAAAAGATTTGCTGAAATAATGAGATGATTTTATTTACAACAATAAAGACATTGTTACAATTCATGTTTAAACATTAATTAAAATTGAACAAAATATCGCATGGAAATAAGATTTTTGTCATTGAAAAGCTAATTTTTTTATCTTTAAGATGATGTAAAAATGGGTTTTTTGCGATAATAGGATCCGTAGTTATTCCGGAAAAACGTTAAAATTTAAATTCTAATAAAAATTTCGAAAAATCCTTTCTTAGCGATCACCTACTCCCCAAGAAACAACCGCCTTCCAAATTTCAAGTTTCCATTCCCAGTAGTTAGGGAGATTTCGTGATGAGTGAGTGAGTCATGGTATTTGCCTTTTATATATAAAGATAAATTTTACTCCATGTTTTTACAAAACAAACACGTTAACTTATTAATAAAGTTACATCAAAAATGTACCGGAACGAAGTAGCAGAAAATTTTAAGTCTGAGACTGGAAATAGTCTTCAAATTTTATCGCACGAACCGTTTGGCTAGAATCATTGAAAACACATACTTTCAAGAAAAAAGAAAAGAAAAAAAGATTAAACAAGAAAAAGCAACTATCAGCATGAAACTATGGTCTTTTCTCTCTTTTTTTCCCAATACGGATTATTCACACAATCTTTGCTTTCATCAGTATGAACAAAATTACATTTAAAAGTCTCGTCATTACCAAAATGACTCATATCTTTCAGTGATGCTAAATTCGCCAGTCAACACATTGAAACGGCTACCATATTGGAATGGAATAATAATAATAATAATAAATCTTACATATAATATCGTTTTTTATGGCTTTAAGGAACATTTATGCCGAATCACAAGAAAATCGAACAGCGAGTTGTGACTATGTAATGAACAAATTTATAAACAGACGAAACACCGAACGGTCGAGTTAAAAAAGTTGTTCGGTGAATTAGAAATCTGAATTCTAATTTGCTCAGTTTGTAAACCGATTCCCAGAGAATCTCGTGTAATGACAGATTTTGAGACACATTTCTAAAGAAAAGAAGCAAATATTCTTAATTAAAGAAAAAAATCATTAATTTGTGAACGTAATGGTTATTTTTTTTCAAATTAATACGACTTAGACGACAATTATAAGACAAAAAATTATTAATATTTAACTGAAAAATTTCTTTTGTCGATGGTTTTCGTTAGAACTTATAGTTATTCTTTTTTTTAATAAAAAAAATTTCTCCTCGATTCTGGATATTACGAAATGTAGATAGTTCATTCTTAACCAAACGCACCGCACATGCTGAGAATCACTACATTAGATTTATTTAATGAGGAATGAATTGCAACATATTTGTATCACAATAAAATATCCATTTCAGATGTATCAACGAAAACACGAAATACTGTTTCAGAAATCAATCCAAAAAAGTTATTTAACCCTTGCATGATTACAATTTAACTATGAAAAGTAGCTTAATTTAATGTTGACATACTAAAAGAAGTAGAAAAAGAAAAGAAAAGAGGAAATATGAGTTTAAAGTTTGGCGGTAATCACTGGCGATAATCTTGTATTGGCGACTTTTTGTCGCCTAACCGAACATCGTATCGTTAAGTCGCCAAAAAAAAAAAAAAAAAAAAAAAAAATCGCCAATTGGTTCCTACATTGAAGCTGTTGAAATCTAGAAGTTGGTACACA
Organism: Araneus ventricosus; assembly: GCA_013235015.1. Taxonomy (NCBI): domain Eukaryota; kingdom Metazoa; phylum Arthropoda; class Arachnida; order Araneae; family Araneidae; genus Araneus; species Araneus ventricosus. The sequence continues at coordinate 7,476 of BGPR01040913.1, read as the reverse complement.
CTCTTAAAATGGTGCCAAGTCGCCAAAGATAATGCAAGTATTACCTGCATTTAGCTTTGTTGACTTGGCGCCAATGAAATGCAGCTGTCAAAGTCTTGCTTTGGCGATTTGGCACCATTTTAAGAGTGTGTACCAACTTCTAGATTTCAACCTGAAAATCAAGAAATTACTAGATACAGCTTTGATATACGCCATCACTGGCGATAATTTTGTTTTGGCGACTTTTTTCAACAGCTTCAATGTAGGACCCCACTGGCGATATTTTGTTTTGGCGACTTAACGATACGATGTTCGGTTAGGCGACAAAAAGTCGCCAATACAAGATTATCGCCAGTGATGACGTATATCAAAGCTGTTCCAATTACTGGACAAATATAAAACCTGTAAACATCATGTACGATTATAAATAAAAATATTGGTTAAAGATTCAAATCTGTGATAGTGTTTGTACGAATATTAGTTCTTTACTATATACTTAAGACAAATTTCGCCGTATTAAACAAATAAATAACGTACAAAAATAAACTTTAAGAACAATTAAATAAACATAATTTCATTAATGCAATAACATTACCTGCATTCTTTTTTTCAAAGGTAGGTTCACGCACGTGTTGGTTTTTGCAAATATTTATAAATATTTTTCCATTGCTATCTGTGAATTTCATGACGTAAACCGGATCCGGATGGATAAATTTAACTTCGAATCCCCTTTCCTTTTCCAGAGATATAATTTCTTCTTCGTACGACTGCTTACTGTCCGCACTGTTGACATCTTCCAAGTATTCCTGGAATAGTTTCAAGAACTTTTTGTCCTTAAAAGCTTCTTTTAACCGTGCAGCTTCTTCTGAAGATATATCAAAATCGTTTGCACAACCGTTTTCTTCCATGTTTTCATCTATGTAGCAAAAACTTCTGCCAGATTGGTTGCTATGGTGATAAGCTACCGCCAAACGATACTCAAGAAATTACAGTTGACAAAATAATTCATTGGAGAAACCCGATTGGAACAGGGGAAAAAGCGTTAAGAATACTCGAAATAACGATATAGAATTCCTCAAAGTTTTATGCAGCTTTTAGAAGATAATAATGAGAAAACATATACATAATATTTTTTTGTTACACAGTGCATTTTTGTTAGCGACTGTTTTTTAAACAGATCTGAATGTTATGCGGAATATGATAACTTTATTTCATAAATAATGCGACCAATTTTATTAACTTTCTTCCAGAACGCTGGCTGGGGGGATGAAAGTGTGGTAATGAACAAAATCCAATAAATAAGATAAAATAAAAATTTCAGAAACAATAAAAGAGCGAATTATTAAAAGAAAATTGAAAAACAAGGAAGATGTAAAGAAGCACGAATAAATTTTTATTTACATTTTACCATTTTTCCTTCAAGTTCATTAAACCATATTGGTTATATTCGAATAAAAATTTTATGTGTAGAAAGTTTGGGGGAAATGAATCCTTCAGATGCTAACATTATAAACATTGATATCTAGCCTATTTTCCTTTTTAATATGAATCATTTCACTGTACAGAAACCTCTACAGAGAGGTTTCTGTAGCCATATTATATTTTGTAAATGCTCGTGATAAATTAAAAAATTCTCTATAATATAAAATTTCTGCTGAAAATGTAGTCATCGAATGCAAATAATACTCAGCAAAAACCGGGTACTTTGATTCTGTCACTATTAGCTCTCCTTTCTAGTGGACAGATTCTGAAGCATACTCCACTAGAGAAAGAAAAAAGTGGCCATAGTGGCCGTGTTGCTGCCGTTGAATTCACTGCATCTGTGAAGGTTTATTTATTTTAAGATGTGAATTCTAATGTTCGTTTGTTTTTAAACTATCCTTACTTAATAACAATTATAATTATAAAAACTATATTAGATTATTATTATGTTTACTAAGGATTTATACCCTATCAAACAATAAGGATTTACTCCAATAATTGCACAGTTCTATATCGTTTTTTTATAACTTCTGCACTCGGGGTAAAACCGGGTACTCCAAGTGGGGCAAGACTAGGTCAGCCAGTATCGATGATTCTTCCGTTGAAGACGATAAACACACATCAGACGTTGATTGTTTATATTTTAATGGTGTATTTTCTAATTTAAATAAATGCAAAGAGTGGATCCAATGTAGAAACTGTCTTAGCTGGGCCTACGAAAGCTGCAGTGAAGCGGAGGAAGAAGACAAGTGCTTTACGTGTGAATTTTGTAACTAATACTCTTAAATATCTTTTGTCATATCTTATTTTAATTTTATTCTTAATGATTTATGTTTTTACGTTTAATATTAATATTTTATTGCTTCTTCTTAAATAGTCATATAAAATGAAAATGTTTGATTTTCCACTGAATATCTTGTTTTACTAATTTCCCATAAAGTTAACATGTGTACCCGGTTCCACCACACTAGTGGGTTAAAACGCGTGGTTTGCCATTTTCTTATAAAACCAGCGGGAGTGTTCTCCCCTAAACTTTCTCGCATACTTCCCGAAAAAGGAGCCGTTTCTCCTTCCCCCGCGTGGCTGAAAAAAATTCGAACCTACTGTTACCCAGAAACCAATGACTATAAGAAGGTTTTTCAATATAGTGATTGAAAAATATCTAGGTAAAGAATCAAATTCAAAGAGATGCGTAACGATTTTCCTCTCTTACAGGCTCAAGGACAAACTGACGTAATTTTCTACTCCGTAATGAAATTCCATTCCTTTCGCGTGCACAGAAGATTGCTTCCAGTACGCATGCGCGTGGAGATAACGGATTCTCTTCAAAAATAAATTATACAGACCGACAGGCAGTCAACCTTTCGACGGATTTGGCCCAACATTTTATACGGACCTACATTCATGACGATAAAACTGTGTACCAAATTTTATCCATCTAGCTATTTAAGTTTTTGAGTTATAGTGTTCACATGAACGCAGACAGATAGAAAGACAGACTTCCCTTTGACGGATTTTGTCTAAAATTTGATAGAAACGTACAAATTATGTTTAAAGACCACATACCAAATTTCTTCCCTGTATCTCTAATAGTTTTCGAGTTATCGTGTTCACAGACAGACATAATTCCAAAATTGTGTTTTTCGGACTCAGGGAGGTCTAAAACGTGGAGATTCGTCAAAATCTCGAGTTCGAATTTTTTGACGATTACAATACTTTCTCTTTGTATACTTCGTATACGAGAAAGTACAAATGCAGAAAAATTTCCAAGTTCCACAAATCTAGCAAGAAAATATCTTGCAGCACCTGCGAATGTTACACAGGGACCGTTTATTTTCTGAAGCTGGTAATATATATGAAACCATATGGAACAGACGTCTATAAATTATATAAATCATTAAATACAACTTATGTACCATGCAACTTAAAATTGGATGAAAATTAGATTTTTTTTATATAATAAATGTACCGGAATGTAATTCTGCGATATTCTTTATTAAGTATATTTAAAACAACATTTTTAAAAACATTTTATCCTGCATCTATTCTGACTATTATCTGTGTAGCATTCGGCCAGATCGAATATTCGGGGAAGGGCCGAATACTGAATATTCGTTACATCCCCAAGTGGTATTATTATGTGTATGAAAACAAACAGAACAGACCTCCTCCTCAGAAATTATTGTTCTTGCATTATAATTTCAGGTTTTGCAATGATACATTATATATAACTTTATTAAATATACCTATTCACTTTGCAACTGATATGAAATTATGCATCATTCTTTGTTAAATGTGTATTTAAAAGTAGATTTTAAAAAATTATTATCCAGAATATATTCGGCCGAATATGGGCTTAGTATTCGGCAAAAAAGCCGAATACCGAATAGATGCCGAATATTCGTTACATCCCTAGTACAGGGCAATTGCATCTCATCTTCAATTTGCGAGGAATTCATTTTTGCTTGCAGGCGAGCCTAGGGATCTGTCTCTCT
>BGPR01040912.1:0-13391 GCA_013235015.1 Araneus ventricosus | reverse complement strand
TTTATAAGGAAAATTACGAATGTTTAAGATTAAATATTGAATCAGAATTGCATTAATTTTACACAATATTCCGATATTCTTTGCTGGAGAACTATTCCTGCATATTCCTTAGAATATCGAATCTGTAAAAAGCCTTTCATTTGAGAAATACACGATATTTCAGAACTTATCTTCTTGCAACTAATAAAATTCTTTATAGTTTGAAATATTCTTGAGGATTTAATGAATTATTTCTTTCTTATCAAGAAATATTATTTCTGAAATAGTTATGTTTCTTTTTCTAGCTTAGGAATTCTTAATATTCTGCTTCTCGGAAAATTTATAGAACAAAAAAATTTAAACGGTGTTGATTCATAAGGTAGAATTTGTTAATTAGCGTGACGGAACCAACAGTTCAAATGTGAGGAAATAAGAGACCAGGAAGAAATTCCGACCTGCCGAAGCATGCGGAAGAAAACAAAAATAAATCTAACCAGCAAAAAATGCTCTATAAAGACTTAATTATGACCATGAAAGACTCTCAATTATAAATCAAGAATACGAGAACGCGTTCACTAAAAATTTAAAAAGCGCCACTCTGGAAGTCGCAAGTATACAGAGCCAACAACCTACATCCACCATCTGACAAGAAAAACCTAAAGACCTATTTTTTTCTTTCTTTCTTTTTTTTAAAAAACTGTAACTCACTAGTCCACAATTTTCTGTTCTATATTACGAGTGGTCCTCTAATTGTGTCCTTCAACAATGAATATGTTACATAAGATGTGGATCACCATAGCAAAATATTTTTATAATATTATTTTCATGTATACAAGCACTACTCTAGATACAAAAAACTATAATTTGACTATTATCTAAATATAGTTTCCAAAATTTAACTCCATTATCTCCTTGAAATTTACATTAACACAATACAGGACAAACATTTCCAAACAATTGAAAGACAACATAGCACACAATATGTTGAACGTTACGTGTTTGTTGTTAAAAACAATCCAATTGTGAAGTTCTAGAAATTGAATGATCTGAATTCCAAATCTTCACATTTAGAAAATTTACCCATATTGACAGTGCATATTTTGAGAAATATCTTCTTCCAGAATGAGCACTTAGAATTACCACATTTCCTAAACATTTGGCTATTAACCCTTACAGTCTCCAAAATAAAAATTTGGTAAGGTTATAAAAGTTTGCATTACAAAAAATAAACAGTTCACAGCAAACAATAAAGAGAGAACAAGTGAAAAGCATAATCAAGAGGAGGACGCCACACCAGCCAAGGACTTGGTCAGGATGTCCTGGATGATAATTTTTAGTCCAATTTTTGCACGTGTATTCAGAATCAATTCTAGAATACCAAGTTGAAAAAAGTTTTTAGGAAAATACTTTTGTCTAACTTCCCTATAAATCTGGCACTCGTAAACATAATGGGAGACAGTTCCTTGATCTCTTCCATACTCACAATCTGCAGATTTGCCAAAAATTCTGTGTGGGTGAACAGGGTAGCACCCATGAGTTGTTAGTATCTGGTTTATCAAAAAGTCTCCGTGGCATCTCTTCATATTTACCTCTGGAAAAATACCGTAGAGGAATCTTGAATTGGAAGAAGACATCCAGCGTGCTTGCCATTCTTGTAACATGGCCAGTTTTAGCTGATTTTTAATCCAGGACTTTGGGATTTTTACCTTGATATCAACCTCCTCTTTAGTTGTAGCATTTGTGGCTGATAAATCAGCTAATTCATTTCCATATATACCAACATGTGCACGAACCCAATTCAGTTTAATTTGTGGGTTAACCAATAAAATTTTTCTAAGCTTCATAATTACTTCTGAGTGATTTTTGTTAGACTCCAAAGCCATCAATACGGATCTGGAGTCCGAAAAAATGACTATTTTTTCTTTAGTCGGACCGAACTTCTCCACTCCCATTTGAATTGTCACTGCCTCAGCAATAAAGACACTTGCTTCATCGTTCAACCTAATTTCCTCCTTCCAAATAATATCTCTAGCCTTGCTCAGGCAAACAATGCCGGAACCAACTCTTCCATTCAATTTTGACCCATCTGTAAATATTTTTTGAAATCTACCGTTCGGGTCTGAGTCCATACTCCAAGAAACACCACCTTTTTCCCAAGGGGGGAGATCCAATTTATTTACCAAATCAAAGTCTTGAAACGAATATTCCTTATCTTCAATATTTATATGTATTCCTCTATTGAACAAATTAAATTTAGTAACTTCTTTGTCTGCTACAAGATCCAGGGGAACTGATCCAGTCAGAACCTGGAGGGCCTCCGATGATACGGTTTTTTTAAGTTTTTGCTATTTGGACCAGTGCTACCCTTTGAATTTGAATAAGAGTTTGACTAATTTTAACCGTTTTGTTGAACCAAATTTGAACTCCATATAAAATATATTTTTCTATTGCCACTTTGTAGATTTCATTTAATACTTAGGGTTTAACCCCCCAGGTTGCTCTTGAAAATCTATATAATTTATTTTGCAGATAATTGACTTTTCTCTGACCACTTAGAGGTGCGGCTCCATGTTAATCTTTCATCAAATAGCAGGCCTAAGTATTTTAATGTCCTAGATTGTTTAATACCTATATCGTTCATTTTCAATCTAGGCACATGAGTAATGTCCTTTTTGTAAGGGAACGTTATAAACTTTGATTTCGTAGGATTTATTTTAAGCTTATATTTTTTTACCCATGATTCCACCACTTTTATTGGGGTCACTAAACTCCATAATCCATAATAAAATCCGTTTTAAATTCCATAATTTGATGGTCGCTAAGCGTTATTCTGTCCGGTATCTTCCACTCGGTGATTCTATCGACATCGATATTCTTAACCATCATTATATCGATCCAGCTAATACCGCAAGGGCCAATAAATGAAGGTAGATAATCCCTATCTTTGATAACTACTAGGTCAAATTGGTTTATTAAGTCATGCACTATATTTCCTCTTTTGTCTGTATTTCTTGGACCCCATATACTCGACTTGGCGTTGAAGTCACCAAGAATTACAATCTTTTTCTGTGAAAAGCGTAAAAGTTAGGTACTAATTTCATTTATATTCTCGCCAAGTTCCTCACTTGAGGCACAGTAAACCGATATCATGAGAAACTTCTCTCCGTTTAGCTCAATTACTATAGCAACAAGTTTTTTAAGGATTTTCAATGGAAAAACTTTGATATCCGGATTAGATATCAGAAATCCAGCTAATGGTTTGTAATCATAAAAGTATTTACGAATACCAGTTGGAAATTCGGTAACGTTCGATGCCCAGAAATAGGGATCATTCGCAAATACAATATCATAGTTGAAACGAATGAAGTCTTGAGCAAGTTGGACATTTGCTCGACGACAGTGACTGAGATTCAGATGTCCACAAGAAAGAAAATAAGAGTTATTCCTGACTGCCACAATCGATCCTAGATCTCTGAAGGTCAACCTCTTTTTCTCTTATTTTGAAATGAGGATCGCTCGCAGAGTGATCAACTTTAAATTTTGATTTAAATTTAAGGTTATGTTTCTGACAGTTTATACAATTTGGAGAGTTTTTACAATCGCTAAACTTGTGACATTTTTCACCACAATTTAGGCAAAGAATTTGTCCTTCTCTGTATTCTGTGTCTGTGAAATTTTTGGCAATATGCCCGTACCGTGCACACTTAAAACAATGTATAATTCTCAAATTTTCCTTAAAATTTAATCTGTTCCAATAGAGATTAATTTCTTTTTGTGATTATTTTCTGAAATGAATCCTGATCCAATGAGATGATCCAATTTTTCCCTGTTTTTACTTTAAAGGAAGTACGAGCTTCCAAGTTTGCCTCAGCGAGACCCTCGTTTTGTATTTTGAGTCCTTCTAGAACTTCCTCCTGAGTCAATTGCTCATCAACTTGGAAAATCACTATGCTTGGATTAAACAACTTCGGTTTGGAGATCTCGTAATTTTTAAACAAAGAATCCGTTTTTTAAATTCGTCAATTAGTTTATCTATATCTTCTTCAAAAGGAGTATTTATCAGTATACCTTTCTTAATATTTTTGACACTGTTGACCCTAACCGAGATTTTAGAAGGTGAGATCTTACTCTGTGTGTCTTTTTTTGTATTATCTGAGTTTTGGTCTCTTTTTGGGTAAATTATAACGTTGAATTGTTTCTTGGGGCTAGACCTTGATCGATCTCTATCACTTCTCTTTGCCACTGCCTGGAAATACAACACTTTGTCCTTAGTTTCTTTTCTTGATGATTCTTTATCACTCAGTGTTCCACAAACATGAGAAATCAGTACTTGCTGTTGCCAGCAGACCCTAGAAAGGTCCCCTACAGCACTTCTTAGTTTGTCTTGTTTAGCTTGGTTCAAGCCCGATGTGGCAATTAATGCATTAAGTGCCTTTTCAGAGTTCAAAGCCTTCTCCATTAACGCCTCAATCTCAGCCTTGTCTGCTTCCTGAGGATCCCCATTATCCACTGTGTCAACAGGATTAGTGCCCACTTCTGCATTTACTTCATCCGCCATGTTTAAACAAAGCTGCAATTTAATTAATCTTCTAGCACTTTCGCTATCTAGTAGTCGGCTCAAGGGTGACCACAATAAATAATATGTTATAACTGAAGTCTTCCATTAAGTCAATCACTCAAAATAAATTTATCACATGTGCAGGCAATCAGTAAAAAAAAAGTAAATAAAGACACAACTCGTGCTAAAACGTTCAACTTGAACGTATTAATAACCTAAGTTCATAAACAGTCACTAACCTTCACCTTGAAGCCAACAATTGCAGTACTGACAGTTCATTCACTGAGCCGGTTCAAAAAAAACCTGCGCACGCATCCATCATGGCAGACAATATGACTCGAGGGGCGTTTCCCTCAGATTTTCAGGCGAAGATTTCTCCACTTCCAAGGCGAAATTCACAACAAAATATAAATATTTTTGCTGCAAATCAAAGGTAGAAAACACTAAATCGAAAATTTCCGAAGACATACTATTAAAAACTCAACTGTAGTTTTAAATACCAGATCACATGAAAAACAACGCTCACTTCTTAACTACCTGAACGCGTTCCTTCAAGGGTTCTGAGGAAATAATAAGCGATTAATTTCAAAACAAGATAAGTTTAAGATAAAAATTTTAGTTAAATATTGTTAGCATATTTCGTGCTTCCTGAAGATTTGCAGTACTGGTCGTTCGGCAAGACATTTATTCTGGACATTAAGGATTACGTTACAATGAATGACTTTATACGCCTATTTTAAACTTCTTTTATAGTGAATTAAAAAAATATATCTTTTGAAATTCTTAAAATTATCTTTCTAAATTCTTTAAATTAATTAAACAGTTTTATTACAGATAATTTCTGAATGCCACTTGTTATGTTTGAAATTTGTTTTGAAATTTTGCTTGTGTAACTTTTTTACGTTGTTTTGAGATCTTGACATAAAATTGTAACAAAATAGAACAGAAATGGAATGCATTGCGTCTTGAAACGTTCATTCCAATGAACGAATTATCTCACTTTATAAAATATAATTTTATGGTGTAGTTCTTAAATTTTTGGATTAAATATTAAACATTGAGTATAGTACTTTTTCCTTTAGATATTGTTATAACTTTTTAAAAGTATGTAAAGGAATTCCTAAAATTTATATATATTTATGAACATGTTTCAGCAAGGGCTTTTCTTTTCATAATTCCCCATATTTAGAACTTACTTCAGCTTCATAGTACTAAGTGAAAAAGTGTATAATACTTTACTGTCGAAATTGTTTTCAACATATATCTGTGAAACACATGATGTTGTTTAAAAACAAGTATTGATTCCTATCTCTATAAATTTTTGCTTTGAACTAAAGAGTTTCAAACTTTAATATTAAATTTTATTAATCGAAAATTGAACTATTAGACTTTCCACATTTTAGTATAAATATACAGAGTATAGCTTGAAAATCTCTTAAAGTCTTTATAAAATAATTATTTCACATATTCTACCGGATGTCTGCTGTATAAATAATTATATTTGAAGTTACGAATCTTTTCATATTTTTGTTTTCTTATCACATTTCAGAACTAATGCTTTCTATTCTGCATTTAGAGCAACTAAGAATTCGTATGTCTTAGAGAAGTTACTCTAAGCAATCCAAGGAAAAAATGCAAACGAAAATGAAGATATTTGACTTAATCCAGAAAATTAATTTCTAATGTTCTTGAAAATCATTTCATATATTTTGAGAGCAAAAATTTGATAAAAAATAAAGAAACTTTATCGTGTCAAAATAAATTCGTTCTACCAAACAAAACTTGCAAAATTTAAATTGTATATCAAAAGATTTATGCACATTAATTCCAAAATAGATAATCATAATTTTCTTCGCGATGAATTTGGAATCGCTCTCAAAATTTTTAATTAACGTTGTTGAAGGTAACTGTTTTATTTATTGACGCATTCGTTTCCATTTCCTGAGTCCTAAATACGGAGGAGGAAGTTTTTTATGGTAGTAATTTTCATTTCATTTTTCAACATTATTCAATGTAAAAGAAAAATATAAGAAATGTTAATTTAATTAATAATTTTTAATACAAAATTGAATAACAGAAATTGAAAAAATTACTCTGCCTTTTTCGGTTTGAAATAAATGTATTGAAATATAATTCATTGAATATAAACAATAGACACAACATATGAAATTCACATAAACCTTTACAAAAATTGCAACAAACACCTGCAGTCTTATTGAATAAATAAAAAAAAATTCAAATGAAATCTTATTGAATTATGCAGAGTCTGTTAAAACTGGCTTGGCTTGAAAAACTTGGTTTTACATATTTCTATTTTATTTAAAATAGGAATGTCGTATATTCGAAATATTTGTTTTCAATTTATAGGTGGTGGTGGTGGTAAGTTATCCATTAATTTTTAGTTTAGTTTCAGGCTCCTTTTCGCTGAAATTCAAGCATAAAAAATATATTTAAGTCACAATGAAATAAACGGTTTTAAGGTTTTAAAAATGTATAAGTGAATTTTATTATTAAATATATGAGTAAGCGTAATAATTTTCTGAAAATTTCCATTACGATATACATTATCGATAAATATTAAATAGATTTCAATTCAAAATAGTTTTCATTTTTTAAATCAGAACTTCTTAATTACAAGACAGACAATTTGACACATGGTATATTTATATATAATAACCTGAAGATACACTAGAAGAACAGTAATTAGTTAGAAGGTTTTCTTTCTATACAATAAAAATAATTTAAAAATTATTTTATTAAAATAAGCAGTTATAATTTTATTTAGGATAAAATAATAATAGAGTAAGTATTTCTCATCAATGCACGGAAAAAAATACTGATATACGACGAAATACAAGCAGGAATAAGTTGCAGAATTTATTTTACGCATTGAAGATTTATTTAGAGATTTTTATAAGTCATTCCAAGCACAAGGGTTGGCGATACCGCAGCTCTTGGTACAGTGTTTGAAACAAATCCAATTTCAAATATAAAAATACTGCATTTTACAAGTTCTTAAAACCTACCGAATAAATAGTGAGAAATATATAGGAATTATTACACCATATTAAATAAAGTCTATGTTAAATTCAAATTGATACCTCAAAAGAGATTATAAGCATACTAGTCATAATATAACATTCTTGTTTGTTTCGGGTTATAGCATTTTTTAAAATAATTTGGTTAGATTTTAAAAAATTGTTTGTTCTCGATGGTGATACAAATGAGTACACAGAAGCTTTTCAGAGTCTGACAAATGTATATGGTGTTCCTAGATACGGTGAAATTAATCCTGCAATTTTTACAATTATTTTGTTTCCGATGTTATTTGGTGTTATGTTTGGGGATGTGCTTCATGGATGCATTCTTTTTGGGATATCGATTTACTTTATTAAAAATCATGATAGATTGTATCAAAACATAGTGCATATTGTTCAGTGAAGCAAATTCACAAAACATTTTCAGAAAACATTTACTCATAAGCATTCAGTAAACCTCACAGAGATACTTTTACTTTCTATTAATTTGATGCACACATTTAATTCAGTTGGTTTTGTATACTCCACGCCAGTCCAAAGAAGAAGATATATTAAAAGAAATCTCTCAAATAATTTAGATTATTCCTCAAATTTTAATTCCTTAGAAAAAAATTAATCATTTTCCTTTTTGTTCTAGTTTTCTTGCATATTTTATCTCCATTATTAATTTAATTGTGTTAAAAGCGAAGCCATAAAGGGTCTTCACATACTTTTCATTTAAAATTAGAATACACAGGGCTTATACGTCGTATACCATATCCACTAATTTTACGATATCTCCGCGATATTGCTACGATATTCTTAAAGCCGCACAACATCGTAAAGATATTGTATGAATGTTGTAGATTATCTCGTGCTCATAAGGAGAGGGAAGAATAAGTTATAGCATCTGTCTCAAAGTAACAAAAACATTTTTTCTAGTTTTTTTTATAAACAGAAAGTATGCGCTAATCTAAAGAGATCGTTTTAACGTTTTTCACTTAAGCGAAATAATATACATTTTTTTCAGGTCCTGGTGGAGGTAATAATATTTAATTTTTAAAAACTTACCTCACTACAGACTCATATATTATTTATTTCACTACTTTAGTAAGTTGTATTAGTGGGAACGTTAAAACTTTACAGAATGTTAAATTGTTTATAGAAAGATAATAATTGGTTCTCATTAACTTATTTCAATGATCTTTCGGGATTGTGCTATGCAATGTCAAAATATTTGAATTTGGTTATTTCTTTATAATTGTCGCGATATAATGTGAAACTTATATATTAAAATTACTAAATAAGTATTGAAATAGCATATCCTTGAAAATAAACTAAAATTTAAATCACATAATATAAGCAGTTAAAAACTTCAAATATATATTAAATTTTTAACAAAAATTAAACAAAATAATGCCTAAAATAATATTTGGAGTTTCCATTCCTATTCATTTAAACGATTAATATTTTGTAATATTTTAATTATAAAAATTGACAACTGAATTACATAATTTTTTCATTTAAAAAGAACTTTGAAATGAGTTCAAAATCTCACAAAAAGGAATTCATAGTAAATTATAAATATTACATAAATTTATTTAATAAATATATTGATACATTAATATTCTACATGGAAAAAGTGTATTAAAACACATTGTAGAAAACATTAGTAAAAACTCGGTAATTTTAAAAAGATTATTTTTTAAATATTAATATTTAATTTTTTATTAAAGCGCCACCGCAGCTCTTGGTGAAGTGCGTTAAACAAATCTAATTTGCAATATAAAGATACTGCATTTCACAAGTTCTGAAAACCTACCAAATAAATAGTGAGAAATATATGGGAATTATTATACAATATTAAATAAAATACTCCGCGCCATTGCAAGGAAGAAGACATATTATAAAAAACCTCTCAAATAATTTTGATTATTTCTCCAGTTTAAATTCCTTAGAATAAAGTTATTCATTTCCTTTTCTGTTGTAGTTTTCTTGCACATTTTGTTTCAAATATTAATTTAATAATGTTAAAAGCAAAGCTATAATGTGTCTTCAGATATTTTTCATTTTAAATTAGTATATACAGTGCTGATAATTCTTATACAGTATCCACTATTAACACAAGAAATTTTCGATATCTCCACGATGTTGCTACGATATTCTGAAAGCCCCACAACATCGTAAAGATATTGTACGAATATTGTAGGTTATCTCGTGCTAATAAGGTAGGGGCAGAATAGGTTACAGCATCTCTCTCAAAGTAACAATAACATTTTTTTCTAATTTTTTTATAAACGGAAATTATGCGCTAAACTAAATAGATCGTTTTATCGTTTTTCGCTTAAGAGTAATTATATACAATTTTTTTCAGGTCCTGGTGGAGGTAATAATATTTAATCTTTAAATTCTCTCCTCCCTACAGACTGAAATATAATTTATTTCATTAGTTTATTAAGTTGTTTTAGTTTGAACGTAAAAACTTTACAGAATATTAAAATATTTATAGAAAGACAATAATTGAGACTCATTTACTTATTTCAATGATCTTTCAGGTATTCTGTTATGCAAAGTCAAAATATTTCGATTTCGAAATTTCTTTATAATTGTCACGATGTAATGGAAAAATTATACATTAAAATTGCTAATTAAGTATTGAAATAGTCTACCCTGGAAAAGAAGCTAAATATTCAATCACATAATATAAGCAGTTAAAATCTTCAAATATTTATTAAATTTTTAACAAAAATAAAAAAAATTACTTCTTAAAATAATACTTGGTGTTTCCATTCCTATTCATTTAAAGGATTCATAATTTATTAAAAATAATTGAGTTAAAAGTTAAATCATATTCATTATTACAACATCTAAACAGGAGCTGACATTATCGAAATTTTTATTTTTATCAGCACGGAAAAATTTATAGCTAATCTTTTGTTATCTTTTTTAAATTAACAATTAAAATTAATTAACAATTAAAATTGGCAATCGAATTACTCAAATCTTTGATTTAAAAAAATTTTGAAATGAGTTGAAGATCACAGAGAAAGGAATTCATAGTAAATGATAAATATTACATAAAAGTATTTATTAAATATATTCAGATATTTATATTCTACATGGAAAAAGAGTATTCAAACACATTGTAGAAAATATTAGTGTAAACTCGGTAATTTTAAAAAGATATTTTTTTTAAAAAAATTCAACATTCATACTTCCATGTACTGTTGCTGAGTATTTATTTCTTAAAATTCTGCATTATTCAGAAAGAAATGAGTCAAGCTGTAAAATATATTTTTATTATTACTGCACACAAATGTTTATTTAAAATAATTTATCTTATATAACTTTTAGGTTCTATGGTCATTACAGAAGGTAATTTCCCATTTAATATATGGACCATATAGAGTGTATTAAATTTTAAAATAATTTTGCTATAATGTTTAATCAGCACTGTTTCGTAATGAAGTTTATATTTTAACCTCAACATTTTATCAAAAATTATCTATTTAGTAAAGATTTATATGAAAAGATTTAGACATTTTTTCTAATTGTGAATTAAATAATTACTCCTATAGCATTACGTATCCCAAGGTGTTCCGTATTCACGGTTCCAAATATCCGTGTGTTTTAATCTAAGATCAGTTCGGTGTTTTTATGAAAATTATATCATTACTTAAAAGTTAGGACCAAAAAATATCTTTATAAATATTTTAAAATTTTCTAGTAGCCTGTCAGAATTTTTTAATACAGTTTCTCATCAAGTAATTATTAATTCTTAATGGCAAACATTTACTTTTATAGAGATATTTTTAAAGAGTTTTTATCTGAGACAATTATCAAGCATAATATAGGAGGATTAAATTCAAATGAGTGGCGAACTATGACAATTACAGATACATTTATTAGTCTATTAGACAATCTTATTGCTGCTGCGTGTTCAGGTTAACAAACTATTTTCACCAGACACTCAATCATTCATCGGATGAGTCTTGATTTGAAAAATTCTCTGGCAAAACTATTTTTAAAAATATTCTGAAATCTGGTTTAGTTTCTTTGCACGTTTCCGTTTTTGACTAACCAGCAAAATTGTATGCTTTCTATTTGGTGCAGTTTATAAGGAAAAATTACGAATTTATAAGACTAAAGATAAAATCAGAATTGCATTACTTTCACAGAATATTACGATATTGTATGTTGCAGAACTATTAAAGCATATTCCTTAGCATATCAAATCTGCAAAAAGTCTTTCATTTGATAAATACAAAATATTTCAGAACTTATCTTCTTGCAACTCATAAAATTCTTTATAGTTATACATATTCTTAAGGATTTAATGAATTATTTCTTTCTTATCAAGAAATATTATTTCTGAAATAATTATGTTTCTTTTTCTAGCTTAGGAATTCTTAATATTTGATGCTCGGTAAATGTATACAAAAAAAATTTAAAGGTGTTGATTCATAGGTTAGATTTCGTTAATTAGCGTGACGGAATCAACAGTTCAAATGTGAGGAAATAATAAGAGATTAATTTTTTTATGATAGTAATTTTTACTGCAAGTTTCGTTTTTCAGTATTATTCAATGTTAAAAAAATGTAAGAAATCTTAAATTAATTAATAGTTTTCTATACAAAATTGAATTCAAAAAATTGAAGAAAATTATTCTGTCATTTTCGGTTTGAAATAGATGTACTGAAATGTAATTGATTGGATAAAAACAATGGACACACCATATAAAATTAACATAAACCTTTATAAAAATTGCAGCAAACACTTTCTTCAACAAACAGCAAAATCTTTTTGAATAATTTTTAAAAAAAATAAATGCAGTCTTATTGAATTATGCAGAGCCTATTAAATTTGGCTTATCTTGAAATACTTGGGTTTATCTATTCTTATTATATTTATAATAGAATGCTGTATATTCGAAACATTTATTTCCAATTTGTAGGTGGTGGGGGTGGTAAGTTATCCAGTAATCTTTTTTTTATTTTCAAGCTCCTTTTTACTTAAATTCGAGTATAAAAAGATATGTCTGAATAATACTGAAATAAATGATTTTAAAGTTTTAAAAATATATAATTGAATTTTATTATATTATAAACATATTAGTATCGTAAATATTTTCTGAAAGTTTCTATTACGATCGACATTGTAGATAAAAATTAAACATATTTTAATTGAAACTATTTTTAGTGCTTAAAACAGAATTTTGAATTAATGGACAGGCAATTTGGCAGATGGTACATTTATATTTAATGTTGAATATACACTAGTAGTACATTAATTAAAAGTTATAATGTTGTTCTTTCCATAGAATCAAACTAATTTAAAAATGATTTTAGAATGCAGCAAACATATAAATTTATTTAGGAAAAATTAATAATAGAAAAAGTATTGCTCTTCGATGCACCGACGAAAAACTGCTATGAATCGAAACACGATCACTTATAAGTTGCAGAATTAATTTTACGCATTCAAGGTTTATTTACAGATTTTTTATCAGTCATTCATAATCCTCACATTCCGAGCACAAGCCTTGGAGCTACCGGAGATCTTAGTGTAGTGCTTTAAGCAAATCCATTTTAAAATCTGAAAATACTGTATTTAAGTTCTGGAAATCTACCAAATTAATAGTGAGAAAAATATGGGAACTATTATGCCATAGTTAATACAGTACTCTGTACTCTGTGAAATTCAAATTGATACCTCAAAAGTTATTATAAGCAACTTAGTCATAATGTAACATCCTATATTGTTTCGGATTATATCCTCTTCTAAAATAATTTAGCTAGATTTTAAAAAATTGTTTGCTCTAGATGTTTAGGTGCACT
>BGPR01040911.1:0-13794 GCA_013235015.1 Araneus ventricosus | reverse complement strand
AGTCGCATGAAAAGCAGAATCCGCTAAGAATTATTCTACGTCTTTCATTGTCGATTGAAAAAAAGTTACCTTTCCTCAGGAATTAATGTAGACTAAACGCTTCCATGATTAAAAATTTCATTCGGTGACATCCACATATATAAATGTGCACTAACTTAAAAATTTTCAAACGGAACAGCATTTTTTCATGTCATAAATAAATTTCCCAGGAAAAAATAATCCAAGTTATAAGTCTTGTTAATATATACCATAGATGGATTTGAAGACCTTTGACATTTTATGTGTTGGATATAAAAGTCTTTTAAACGCAAGCGGAGAATGTAATTGTCTGCATGTGGAGAAGACTTTTATATCCAACACACAAAATGTCAAAGGTCTTCAAATCCACATCCAGACAATTGTATTCTCCGCTTGCGTTTAAATGTCAGTGATAGAACTTTAAGTTATTCTCACACTAAATGCTATCTTTAAAGTAATGATCTATAGAAATAGTTGATGAGTTAGAAAGTTTTGTAGAACTGAAATTTTCTCTAAGAAAATGATTTTATCATGCAAAAATTACGATATCGAAGAGTGCTAGATTTTTTGCATAATTTTTATTTTGCCTGAATAAATTTTGATCACAAATCATTACAATTTTAATAATGCATTAATTTTTACTTACGGTTTTTTGCATGAGTGGTAGTAATCGAATATAAGAGATTATATGTTTTTTCAATGATATGTGAGAATAAATATTAAAATTAATAAATTGTTGATTTGTTCAGATTTCTCATTTTTATCACTTTATTTTCGGGCATTTCTAGGTAAGTCGATGTTATGCTTATTATGTAAAGCTTCGTATATTAATAAACTAAGTAGAAAAACTACATAAATTTATTTTATACCGCGGTTTTACTGTAACTTTATGTTCTGTTTTAAATGTTATTTTTAATTTTCGTAATTGTTCTTTAATTAAGTAAAGAAATTTCTACTTGATTTTTATTTCTCCATTCTTACTTAATTAATTTAAAGTTACAAAACTTAGATTTTCCCTTAGATTCCCTTAGAATTGCAATATTAAGGTAATGAAATCCGGAGATCTCATATGTTTAATCGGTGATTCGCGAACTCATACTTGTACTGTTGTTCATATGGATATCTCGTTGCCAACTTTGATAAACTGAAGGAGTAAAGATCTGGAAAAATTAAACAACGTTTGCTACATAATATGCATTTATAAATTTAATAAATATTATTTATTATATTAATTAAGACTAATTACAATTTAAATAAATATTATTAAGCGTTATTTGGGTGAACATAAAGTGAATATTTAATTAACTTTAACACGTAAATGAGAACAAATTTAATGCTATATATATTTTTTATTCTAATAATAATAAAATTTAATATTTCTTTATGACGAGTACAAACAAAAATAACTAGAAATCAAGGAAGTCTTAGCAGTCATCTGTTTTATTCATACGATATTGCGCACGAAAAATCAATTCAGCTAACTGTAGTTTTCGGAGTAGAAAAATATATCTATTACTTAGTTACTCAGATTTGAAGGACTTCACTCACTATTATTCGACTGTAACAGACTGATAATGAAGAATTTAGATTTTTCCTTCGGGTGTGCAGAGTTTTAACCGATCTCGCACATTTTGGTTTCGAGCCACTAAATTGTATTTCTGATTTAAACGCGAATGCTTTTCTTTAGAATACGGATATCAGAATCCAATGTCAGAACTGACTTCCATGTGTATTATTTTTGGAATGTATTTCAGCCATTTTCAAAAAATTCTCTTGAAGATTTATTAGAGGATAGTTGAAATTTCGAACAACACAAGAACAGCACATGATGAATTATTAAAAATTCTACTGGTGTCTTCTAAATCTATAGCTAAACGTAACTTTTAGCCCTTTGCACTCGGAAAAGTTAAAAGTTGTAATTAGATGCATAATTATTCATTGATTTACAAAAAATTATATTATTGCTTTAGAATGTAAAAAAATATTTTTGTGTTATTTGAGTTTTTCTTAAAAATTATTCTACAAATTCCTTCAATTTTATAGGTAGCTTTTATAGCCATCGAAATCAAGAAACGTCAAAAAGATGCACCGTCTAGAATGGTGACTGAGTCACCTCACCTCTCGAATGCAAAGGGCGCAATACTTACAGTTTGAAATATGACTCAGTTAAAGAAACTCTCTGCGTATCGTAAGTTCCAAAGTAAAATATTCACAATTAGCCTGTTCTGATCTTAAAGATTGTGATGTTGCGTGACGCAACAGTTGTTCGCTGTTTCGTAAAACTCCAGCCAAAAGCCGTTAAAAGGCATTTCTCTATTACGACAGCAATGGTGAGAGAGAATGACATTAATCGCGATGACTGGTTGAGCGTGAACGCTGCTGATAACTTAATTGTCTGCCATCGTGTTGCGTGAAGGAAGTGTTGCTGTTAGAAGCTGATGAACATTCATTTTGTCTCATTAATGTGTCAGTTTGGATAAGGAATTTGAATTGTTTGATAGCTTGAATGTAGGACGGTTATCCATTTGGGCATAAGGGGAATGAATTAAGTATTAAAAAGGTATAAAAGATTCGAAAAATTTGATTACTATGCTTAAAAGAAGAAATATTAAAGATTTTTTAGAACGCGCTTTTATGAGTTGACAAAATGTTAAAATAAAATTATCAAAAATATGGATATCTGAACAAAATCGTAGAAACATTCGCTGTTAATAGAGAGACACACATGTAGTAATCTGGACTTTTAATCTAATTTAAAACTAATTTTAATATATGTTCAGGAATTTTCTTACTAATGATATTCAATGTGGCTTAATTTCTTTGCAGTATTATTTTTAGAATATCGCACTTCTAAATTTTTGATTAGACCTTCATTTATTAATACTAAAATTATTTCCTGTTTCCAATACACTTATAAAAGTTTATTTTTAAAAACAGATTTTTATTATTTTTCACTTTTTAGTCTTTATTATTTTTTGTAATTATTATAATTATTACAGAATCTTAAAAACCTCGAATTCCCTACCGGATGGATTTACTCTTACGGTATTCACATTTCATTTAAAATTAATCAGTTAAATGGTGACTAAGTTCTGAAAGTTTCGAATTATTGTATTGTCATCGAAAATGCAAAAGTGTACAAAATTTCAGTTTCATTACATTTAGAAGTATGTGAAAAATCGATTGCAAAATTCAATCTAAAAAATATAAAGCAAAACTAGTTAAATAAAAGCACGTAAAAAGGTATTATTATTATAAGAAATTTAGTTCTTGAACGCAAGAGAAGAAATAGCACCTTCTCTTAATGGAAAAATAAATGTCACTAGTGAAAGCACATTAATAAGAATTGATAGCACAAAATATATTTTTGCAGTAACTATTTTAAATCTCTAAATTCCTTGGAAAAGGATGAAGATGTAATAAAATGTGGTTCTTCATTATAGTTTAAATAAAAATATTTCACTTCATGTAAATAAAAAGATAGAGTAATTGTAAGGTTTAAGGCTATTATAAAGTATTCTTTATGCCTTATTAATAAAGGGAAAGAATTTTTTTATATATGCAATACGGAAAACTTACCTCTTTTATTAATGTTCTGTTTGTACACGGTACTTGTAATCTCATTATAAATATCATCAGATTTAGTTTCTGTTTTTCAGTTAAATTGCTTTTACAAAATCATGCAATATTTAAAATAAAAATTTTCAAACATTCTGGAAATACGATTAATATTTCTGCATCTGATAGGTAAGCTGTCTGAAGTCCAATTTTGCTGACTTTGATTTTTCTTATCGTATTTATAGAATCAGAACCGTATCCTTGGATGACCAAAATATCGTAGCAGTAGGTTGAAAAGAACGAAAGACAACCGCTCTCAGGAAGTAAATTGCACGCTGAAATACTTCGCGCTCTGCGACTTCTTTTGATTGTTCTGCAAAATGATAAAATTATTACTTAAGACAGTTTACGTCTGATGAACAGATATAAAACTACGTTTTATAGAGGGTTCACAGAAAAAATACTGACTCTTGTTGTATATTTATAGAGTAAATAATGACATCAGATGATAGTTTATTAACTTACAAAAACAAAAAATAGATTTGCAATATACCTAATTGTTGGAATAAAATAAAACTGCTCTAACCATAATCATACACTTAAAATAAAAAAAAAATCATGTCATAAATTTTGTTGATCAGATACTTCAGAAAACAAAATTGAAGAAGGTAATCCTAATTTGAAAATCCAGCAATTAAAGTGGCCAATTAGCCTTATCTCTACTAATAATAAAGGAGAATGTGTTTGTGTGTGTGTGCGCGTGTGTGTTGGCGCTCTACAGGACAGACCGTTAGACCTAGAGCAGGGGTCGGCAACCTGCGGCTCTTTTGATGTAAAGTTGCGGCTCTCCAGTTCCATACGAAAAAATTAATAATTTATTATCAAAACCCGTAAAAAATAAGAAAATATATTTTTTAAGTACATAATTTCTCAATAGCTTCTATTTTCATAATCGTTAATTACAAATCGCTAAGCTTAAAATGACCGTAATGAGATAAATTTGAACTATTGTTTTGTTCTTAGAGATGAGACTCCATGACCATGTTTATCTTTTAGCCAATTGCATTCCATATCCGTCTCACCCAAACAGCCACCGTCTAGAGGATGACTGACTGGCAACACGTCTAGACTCTAGACGTCAATTAGAATTTTCATCTGTCTTTGGTTATTAGGTTTGGGCGCAATCTTCCAATAATGCAAATCTGGCAAACTTTGCAGTATCATTAGAAAGTGCAAAAAAAGGAAACCCATTCACAGATGGTGAGTACGTCAAAGATTGTTTTGTACGTGCATCTGAAGAACTGTTTCGTGATTTTAAAAACGTGAAAAAAATCAAAGATTTGCCATTATCTGCTAAAACAGTACAAGATAGAACTGCTAAAATGTCTTCAAAATGTAACACATATGCAAGTGGAAGACATTCAACTGGCTTCTGCTTTATCACTTGCTATAGATGAGTCTTGCGACATAAAACACACAGCACAAGTTACTCTTTTCGTCAGATATATGTCGTCCCAAGGTTCAAAAGAAGAACTGCTAGGATTGCTACCGCTCTCAGGGCAAACTCGTGGAGAAGATATAGCAAATTCTGTGCAAAAATGCCTGGAAGACAATAGAATCGATATAAATATCGTTTCTATAGCAACTGATGGAGACAGAAGTATGACTGGAATACATAGAGGGGTAACATCAATTCTTCAGAAAAAAATAAACCACGAAATTCTAACGTTTCACTGCATAATTCATCAAGAAGTGCTTTCTGCACAAACATTTCCGGCCGAAATAGCTGAGGTCATGATCTTGGTAATTAAGATTATTAACAGCATCTTGGTATAAGCACTCTACCATCGCCAGTTTAAAGATTTCCGCCAGTTTTCTGACTTACTTCTGCACAATAAAGTGCGATGGCTTTCCAGAGGTAACGTATTGCAACGTTTTGCTTTGTGCTTGAGTGAAATAAAAACATTCCTCAATGAAAAAAACATTGACCATCCCGAATAGGAAGAAGGCAAATGGCTTCAAAAATTCAACTTCATGGTAGATACCACAATGAAACTAAATGAACTAAATCTAAAACTGCAAGGAAAGGGCAACCCAGCCTACGCCTTGCTTGAAGAAGTAAGTTTTACGAAAAAAAAATTACTTCTTTTTGTTGAAGACATGGAGAGCGGTAAATTACTTCATTTTAAAAATCTGAAGCAATATCGAGATGAGACCAATGCAACTATTGACACGAATTACTTCAGTATAACTTTAAAAAACATGAAGAATGGATTCGCTGAGAGATTCGAGCAATTCAAAACAAACAAAAGTACTCTCGCGTTCATAGTAAATCCTCTCAACACAAATACAAATGAGATTAACATTGAGCCATTTGGAATTGATGCTGGATCGCTTCAAATGCAATTGCTGGATTTGAAAACCAAAGACTTGTGGTGTGGCAAGTTCATAGAACTCAAGAACAAGTTGGAAGAGTTGGAGGTCCAGAAATGCATGCACATCGCTCAGCACAAGTGGACAGCTCTAAAAGAAATTCCGCGAGTTGAGGCCCTGATATTCGGCGCTTGGAATAGTGTTCCAGAATGCTACAGTGAGGTGAAGAAGTTGGTATATGGAGTGCTAACGATCTTCGTGTCGACATATTCGTGCGAGCGAGCCTTCTCTTGCATGAATGTAATAAAAAGTAAAGTTAGAAGTCAAATAACAAATAAAAATCTAGAGTCGTGCTTGAAACTTAAAACAACAAGTTATAACCCAGAGTTAATCAAACTTTCAGAAGGCATGAAAAGCCAATGCTTCCATTGATGTAACTATCTGTATTTGTGTTTTTATATGAATAAATATTATTCCGTATTTAAAGCCGTTTATTTTAAATCAAAAATCAAATATATATAAGCAAATACTATAATATTGAAACGAAAATTTATAGTGGCTCTTTAAAAATTGGGAAATTTTGTAAATTGTAA
Source organism: Araneus ventricosus (assembly GCA_013235015.1). Taxonomy (NCBI): domain Eukaryota; kingdom Metazoa; phylum Arthropoda; class Arachnida; order Araneae; family Araneidae; genus Araneus; species Araneus ventricosus. The sequence continues at coordinate 7,252 of BGPR01040911.1, read as the reverse complement.
CTTTTGGCTCTTCCGTTTCAATAGGTTGCGGACCCCTGACTTAGAGCAACGAAATATGGCACAAACATACTTTGGAGGTTTGGAATGACAACCTCGGAGCAGTTTTTTATTTTAATTACAATTGTAATTAATTAAAAGGTAGTGGAAATGCTTGCGTATCTCCTTAATAACTTCTGAAAACATTACAGCTCAAAATTAATTTTAACCCTTATGAAAATTTAAAACATTATCTTTTCAATGATATTAATTAAATTGTTGCACGTCGGACCAACTTATTTAACCCAGCTTCGCAGGAATCACGTCTTTACCCATTCAGAAAGTTCTCGGCAGCTGTTTCCACATCATCGCATCGAAACTTGTCTGTATCATGTTCAAATGATTTCTTGTTATACAGGCTTGCTTAGCTGGACTTTAAAAAATAGCCGGAACTCTCTATTGCCACAGAAAACCGGATTGCTAGATTTTCTAAGCTTTTACATGAAAGAATGCTAATATTATGCCTACGTTTGAAATTTTTTAGCATTAAACAAATTTAAAATGTCATTACTTTGCTTTACTTTATCGCTTTTCACTAAACATTTCGGCTATTTCTTTTTAAAAGGAAAAATATTATTATTAGAATTATTTGGATAATTGATTGTAATCTTTTTTTATTTTTAAAACATTAAATCTTTTCATTGAAACGATATTGATTTAAAAGAAGCATAAATATGTAAATAAGATTTCTTTTAAGAAAAATGCGTTATAATAAAAGGCATCACTTCGCTTGTTTGTTATTATAATTAGGAAACATTTTATAGAAATTCTTCTCAGAATTCATTAAAAACTATTGTAGAGGAATATTTAAATCTTCCAAAGCACTTAAAAAGACTTAGAAAAGAGTTGAATTTAATACTATTTGCACAAAAAATATTTAAAGCAACTCATTTATTTAATTTATCTTTCGCTATTACTGTAAAAAATTTAACTTATTGCTAATATTATTATTTATTTCAAACTGTTATGATAATTGAAGCTAAGCATTTTTAAAAAATATAAAATCAGGATATACTTTCAGGGTGAAAATTGGGATGGCGATCACCATATTTTTAAAATTAACAAAAATAATCATTACAATAGTTGCAGAGTGTTTTGTTTGGTCCACTCATGGTATAAATCTAAATCAAGCGGAAATGAAGATGAGATATTTTAAAAACACGGAATTCCATGGAAACCAGTTTTGTACCGTAAAATCTCCATTACCTTTTTTAATTTTTTTTTCCTAGAATGACCTGAAATTTAAGCTTAGTACAATGACGTGTACAAATGTGACATGAAAAGTGAATGTTACAATATGCGAATCTAAAAGTTCAAAGATGCGATTATTAGTAGTTTCCGATACAGCAGAAGAATAAAAAAGGCAAAGTACTGTTTAACCTTCTCCGCGGCCTGCTCGTGGCCCACTGAAGCAAGCAGGTTTCAGTAGCAGCATCCGCGCAGTACTACAAAATCAGTACTGGAAGTTAAATTCTCATTGGGGCTATGGGTTCCATTATACAACCTGTTCACTTTTCACCAAATCTACATGTTTGACAAAAATACCATTGTTAAGAAGAGTCAAGGTATATATTATTCTTTGTGTGATTAATAAAGAGGACATACAGAGGATTTACGCTTGCGCGTGATAAACGATTGTCGCCCGTCGCCCTGTTTGTAGAAATTGGACTTAATACTTCGTATCCCCCATTTCCAAAGAAAACCAATCTAAATGACGCCATGTTGGATTCTTGATAAGGATAAATGGAAATTTTATTAATTTATAATATTATAATTTGATAATTATAGCAGCTATGTTAGGAATTTATTGATCTGCATATTAACTATTATTGTAGATTCCTCGAGATGATAATTTAAATTATTTCCAAATTTGTAATATTTACAAATCTTTTTATCGGTTGTGTATATGAAATTTCTTTTTATTTTTGTTGAGTTGCAGTAACATTTTAAAATGCTTATCATATGAAATCATCTGACAAAATATGCATTATTCTTTTGTTTTTCCGAATTTCGAGACTTATTCCCGTATAATATTACTTCGCAATAAAAGTAATTTTAAAAGATATTAATTTATCTTTTGCTATTATTATCGAAAAACATATCATATTGTTAGTTGTGTTACTTATTTTCAACTTTCCTGAAAATTTGAGGTGAACAACTTTCAAAATTTAAAAACCAGGATAACTTATAGAGTTAAAATTGGGATGGCGATTACTGTACTATAAAAATTAACAAAAAAAGTTATTATAATAGTTTTGAGGGAAGATTTGAAAATATGTAAAAGAAAATTTTCCACTTTCAATATAAAATAATGTAAACAATATAAAATGTTACACTTTCCACGTCAATTAATCGGTAGATGATCGTTTATATAAAGATAAAGACTGTATTTTTATATCAAGGTTAGTAATAGAAAATTAGTGTTATTATCATTTAGTACGCAATGTGCAAATTGATGAAAAACGCGACTGTTACAATATTAGTGTTAAAAAATTAAAGATTGGAATATTAGTAATGTCCGATACAGCAGAAGAATAAGAACAGCAGTTGAAGTGAAAGAAATTCTTAGCACTGTTTTATTATTTTCCTTACCTCTTGAAAGCCCAAGGAAGCAAGCAGGTTTCGGGAGCTAAATCCGCGCAATACTAAAACAAAAGTAATTCAAATAAAGCCATCTACAGGACTCTGAGCTCCATTAAAAAACAGCCCCTTTCCGCCACTCTTGACTTGCTAATGTATCTAAGGAAGAGTACAAATTATTCACACTGGGTGTGATAAACGATAACAGCGCCCTTTTTTGTGTATATTGGAATTAACTACTTCGATTCCCCTCATTTCCAACGAAAACCAATCTAAATGACACCTATTATGTATTTTGTGACGACAAATGTAAAATTTACTATTTCATATCCGGATATCTTGTTTTGATTTGATTTGTTATTTTGGGGAATTATGACCAGTTCTTTAGGATTAAATCGATGACCTCTGCAAAATAGCTATTATTCAAGATTCCTCCACATAAGAATTGTCTGTATAAAATTTTAAAAAAAGTATCCAAGGAAGTTTAAATGAGTTGTAATTTGTAATTTTTTCAAAATTTCATTTTCACTTTGTATATGAAATAATGAGATTTCATTTTACTTTTGTTCTATTGCAGTATCATTTTTCAATGCTTATTATATGGAATAAATTGACAAAATGTGCATTATTATTTTTAAATTGTTGTTTTCCAGAAAGTTTAAACATTTTTACCAAGTAATAGGACTTTGTAATATTAATTAATCTTTCGCTATTAGTGTAAAAAAACATTTATTGTTACTTATTTTGAACTGCCATAATAATGTAAGGTGTCCTTTTTTCAAAAATTTAAAATCTGGTAAAACTTATAGGGGAAAAGAAATCTGGAAGGCATTCAACATAATTTCAAAGTTAAGAAAAAATTATTATGTTAGTGATCCTATCTTTTGTTTGGGATATGCATCGACTAAAACTGAATAAAGAGGAAGTGAAGATGTGATACCCTTTATGTTTTCAACAATTGATCTCACTGGTGGTTTTGCGTAAATAAAATCAAAATTTAAAATGGCCAGGCTCGTCCAAAGTCGAGCTGATAACTTAAATTGTTGAAAACTCCATATTTGGATCGTCTTTTTCAATTATTAATTTAGTTTAATAGTAACAGAATTAATTTGATATGTTTAACACTCTCACTACGACACCCGCCCCAGCCGGCTTGGTAGGTTCTAAACGAGCCAGGCGGATTTTCGGGCGGGCAAGGGTCAAACTAGGGGTTTGGGTAGTAAAGCGAAGTTTCCACAAGGGTTTCCTCGGGGAGGGGAAACGTCAGCTATTCATGGCTGACAGTGATGAATTGATTTCGCCTGCGGGAAGCTTCAAATGTTTTCAGAAAGAATTACACGCTGAACTTTCAAAATAAGATTCTGAAATAATTTTAACCAGTTATACTTTTTACTAAATCTGTGTTTATTTGAATGAAAAAATATTAAAGCTAAGAATACAGTTTAAAAATTTAAATTTCTTAGAAATTCATTTATTAGAGTAGATTTTTTTTTCGAATTTCTTGTAATGAAGACAAATATCAGTTTGTACGTTAATAGAGTAACAATGATTCCTTTAAAACGGGTTAACTTTTACTCCAGAAAATATAATTAAAATTATTTACTCATGAATATGTAATTTTTTGATTCACTGGGCTTGATTGAAGGATTCAAGATTTTAAATATAAACAAACAAAAACAAAACACTCGCAAGCTGTGCTAAATTTTATTACTGATGTACTTGATTTTTAAAATTTTTTGTAATTTTTCTTCTCGATGACAATACAACAGTTTTTATATTTTTATAACTTAATTATAAATTAATCGATTAACTGAACTAAATTTCAATTCCTTACAAGAGATGTTTCATGTTGCAAATTTGTGTTAAAAATTATTTCAAGATTACATAATATTTATAATAATGAATTAAGAAAGATAAGGAATAATTAAAATAGAATGCTTTTTCTTTTATATACATTTAAAGAAAAGTGTACATTTAAAAATTGTTTTTATTAAATTTGTTTTTTCTTAAAACTATGCTGTAAATTGTTTGGTCAATAACGTGTTAAATAAAGATATTAAATTTTATTTCTAAGCGATAAGGAGTCATATTATAAAATCATATATCAGTGATTTAACTTCATTTTTTAGAAAAAGGTAAGGATTGATGTTTTTCTACGTGACATTTGAAGGACCAATAATTAAAACACATTCACTCTAAAAGCTTTCCAAACTGATTTAGGATTTGGAAAATTGGAAATTGTCGGAAACATTTTTTTGTCAATTCATTAAATTTTAGGCAATCTCAAAAATTAAAATTCATGAAAAAATAAAAAACTTGACCGAATTTTTACCGGCCAAATAAACATTTAGAAAAAAATAAAAATGGCTTCGACTAAAATATTTCACCTCAAACAATTTTAAAATATGGTAAAACCCACCGAATCTAACACAGTAGATTTACTACTTTCTGAGTTTGCTTCTTATATTGCTGATAAGTTACATTATTTTATATACTTTTTATTTAATAAAAAATTCTTTTCTGATAAATTAGGTATTAAAAATATTAGTTGAAATTCAATTAATCACAAAGACTTTAATCTCGAATCAACTATTGTGAGATATAATGAATGGTGTATTAGTTTTGTTAGTTAAATCCATTTACTAAATTCCATCTATGTTATACTCTTATATATAAATCACTTATAGTTATCTCCATTTTCTAGTTTATCTTTTTTCGCACAAAGGAAATATAGACGTTCGCAATTCTATTTTATTTCTTACAAACATTTGCGCTTTCCTCAAAAATAAATTCCCTTAAAATTGTTTATATTTCTCCCCTAGTCTAAGAAAGAAGCGTGTGTTTTTCATACAGAAACATATGTCTCTCTATGTGAAAAGAAGTCTGTTAACCTGTTGCATTATCATTACAAAATGTACCATCAAATCAATCACCGAATGTCACTATAATTATCGTTAAAAATGACCAAGGAAAGAAAACGCTACATCTGGCTTTTACAGTCTATTTCAGAATAATTTATCTAATAAGGAGTGGTAAAATTACTGGAACATGTGTCAGAGAGATTTTGCTATAGAATTGGGAGCCTTGCTTTGTAATGGAGCCTATTTTCTCTTGTTCAGTGTGGATTGAACAGGACACAACTGAATTCCGAAGGGGATGTTCTAAATATTCTATTTTTATTCTTAGTCATTTCTGAAGGTTACCAGTTTAGGATGCAACAGATTAATTTATCTCTCTTAAAAGGGATACCATTTTTGTGAAAAAGAATTGTGAAGAATTATAATCCAAAAGTTTTTCAAATAGCTAGTAAAAGGAATATAAATAGCCATGACAAATTTCATTTCCTGACTACGGTTCTCCACATTATTTTATAATTAAATTGTTTGAATATATTGAGCAAAATTACATTAAAAACAAAAATATTATAAACCCCTACTATCGGGGTAACAATTGAAAAAATCCCATTATGTTCTCCATTGAGGACTGTATCATTCAACTAGCGACCCCAGTCTCTCCCTGGGTCACGCTCCAGTGCGCTTTCGACCACCAACTGTGAGGAGAAAAGGGGAGAAGGCGGACGAGTCCATTTCACGAATCCATATGTCAACAAAACCTCCGTATACAAAGGTAGTAAGATTTTGAGGGCCGCTAGGAGTCAGAGGGTTAAAGACTTTATATATCTTACTTTGATATGTTTTAAAACTTTATAACTTATCCATAATATATATATATATATATATATATACTATTCTATATATATATATATATATATATATATATATATATATATTATGGAAAATATCATTTTCAATTGAAGCTGCAAATATTTCATTCCAAATGTTAGATAATGGCACCGAATATTGTCTCCAGTGGACAATTTTTTCTTTCGTACTGTAGTTCAGAACTACGAAAGTTTCATCAAACATTTCGTCTTCAACCAAATTAATTTGAGGATAATTCCGAAGGATATAGTCACTGCAAATTTGAAAGCTGTTATGGTTGGATTCGGTATTTAAAAAACTCCAGTTAAATTTTTCCTATTCTGAAAATGTACTTTTCACCCCTCTTGGTACTGACACAGATAGCACGTAGGTTTGCAGCAAGTTTGATTTTAACTTGATATTGCCTTGTCATAGTAAATTTGACGCGTCAAACTTGAAGCAAACTTGTGGAAAGTTCAACAACTAGCGCCACCCTCTCTTCTCTCTTGCAAAACACATTTGCTACAATTTCGCCGTGACAAATAGCACCACCTCGTTTGCATTACAAGCTTGCAGCAAATCTGCAAAACAAGCGTGATGCAAAGATAGCACAAAGAGATAATTATCTTTCTCTCTGTTTTAGAAAAACATCCGATTTTTAATAGCATCTCCTAGACCCTCCTTCTTTTCATTAATTCAATAAATCAATGATAATTTGTAAAAAACTAACTTTTTTATAAAAAAAAAATTGAAACATTTTCCATCTTTTTACTAAATATAGCATTCACACTTCAAAGAAAACTATATCGCCTTTTTCTGAATGTTGAAATTTTAGCGTTTATAAACAAAATTAAACCTAAAAAAACAGTCAATGTTTGTTGAAAAATAAACTTATACATTTTGTCCCATTTTAAAGTAATTACTTTTGAACTCTA
>BGPR01040910.1:0-13795 GCA_013235015.1 Araneus ventricosus | reverse complement strand
GATTTTGTAAGGAAGCAAACATTTAGGGAGTCTCGCCAGGTCCTGTTGCGCAAAAGAATGAGCAGAGGATTTGAATTTGTTTTGATCCTTCAAACCACGCGTGGTTCCAACTTTGGTTTACTTGCGACGGAAGTTTATTTGACGTCTTTTATTATTCTAGTTTTCTCTACATGTGTTAGGAGTATACGAGAAAGTTTAGGGGAGACCACTCCCGCTGGTTACAATGGTATTAGTTCAACGCCAAAAAGAAGTGAAATCAGTATTGTAATAATTTCGTATTAACCTGTAAGGATAGCTAAAAATTACACTTCATAATAATCAACTATTCAATTAAATAACAAGCATTCGCTTGGAGAAACAATATTCTGTAAATTTTTTAATTCCGCATGTTTTCGCCATTACAAACCTTGCTTTCTCTCAGGGGGTGTGCGTACCACAGGTAGGGAACCTTTGCTCTAGTGCTTACCATTATGGAACTACAATGGATTGTGCGTTACTTTCTGCTCGACCATTGTATTTAAGAGTTATGGCGCTTGAATTTTTTTCAGACGTATACTTTATAAATCTTTTTTTATAGAAACTATGAGTTTTTTCCTTTTGTTCTTTCGCATTGAAGAAAATCACTTCTGTAAAGGTGACAATCTTTATTTTCTATGTAATACACAAAATCCTTAATCTGTTTTTTTCTGAATAACCAACTTTAAATCCCTTTTAATATTTTGAACAAAAACATGCCTTTTTTGGTAACTATATTGTTGCCATTGTGATTAAGGATGAGATTTCATTATCTCTCTGCTTCCCTGCCTTTATTTACGATATAGTCTTATCGGCTTATCAGAACTACCTGTCTCGCGGAAGTACTTGACTAGTACACTTGCTCAACGCTTTTCGCTTCTGTTTTTTTACATCTGTACATACAGATTTTAAGGCTTTTAATTTTATTGGGAGAATTTCAAGAGATGTAAGAGCGTAGCTGTTTGTAAATATTACGAGAAAGTGGATTACTTTCATAGAGTGTAATCAGTGTTGCGATTATAATCCGAGTTTTGCGATTATAATCCGATTGAATGTCTGCGTATGGAAGTTAATATGTAAGTATTTTGTCTGGCGTATTTTCATGAAAACTTTTTAGTTACGCGTATTTATTATTAGATTCAGAGTTTATGTTTTGATTAGGTGACAGGGATGGCGGTTATTGCGAAAATAACCGTTTTTCAGTTATTCGGGTTTTTTTCATCTCCGGTTTAATATGGCGGTTATTGCGAAAATAACCGGTTTTCGATTAGTCAGGTTTTTTTTTCACCTCCGGTTTAATATGGCGGTTATTGCGAAAATAACCGGTTTTCGGTTATTCGGGTTTTTTTCACCTCCGGTTTAATATGGCGATTATTGCGAAAATAACCGATTTTCGGTTAGTCAGTTTTGTTTTCACCTCCGATTTAATATGGCGGTTATAACCGCTCAAAATAACCGGTTTTCGGGGTTTTTTTTTTTATAAAAAAAACAAACGCCGTAATACTGTTTTCACAAGAAATCAATCCTTTGGCCGATATTTATCTATTCATAAAGATTCTTTCAGCAATCCGCCCACCAACAGACGCCTCGAGGAAGCGGTTGTCGTTGATTGTCCTAAGATGATGAAATTCAAAGCTTCATAACTTGATAAATTTTAGTCAAATAGAACCTAAAATCGAGCCTATTTTCCGATCCGGTTTTATTGCCCGGTTATTAAAAGATATAACCGGTTATAACCGGAACAAAAAATACTTATTCGGTATGATTTCTTTTCTTTTCTAGCCGTCAGTATTTGCGTTGGTTCCCTTTATTCCAGGAATTTCATTCTTAACAATTTCGTTGGACTCAGCTCGTCCTTTGTAGTGCTTGGTAAATGTTGCATCGGTTTCATGACACAGTTCGTAAGCAATTACGTTGGTGTAAAGTTCCAGGGCGTGAGACATAATAATCTAGTTGTTACCTCTCTCTTTTCTACCTCTCTCCTCTCTACCCTCTCTCACTTTCTTTTGAAAATATGCTTTTTTATGTTCAGATTACTTTTATCTGAAGACTCTCAGTTTAAGTTAAATAATTAATACCATTTAAAAAGAAAAATACCGTAGAATCTCCCTACAACGAAGTCTCTCTACAACGAATTTCGCCCTATAACGAAATTTTTAATCGGAATGTTAAATAACAGTCAAAATATTTTCCATATAACGAAGTGGTTGTCTCCCTATAACGAATTTATTCAGAGTTTTATCTTTTCGGTTTTTTGTCTTTTTTGAAGAAAGTTAATAGTTTCTATGCAACCAATTCGCTCAAACGTGCCTGTTTCTGGAACCACTCACTCTTTAAATGTGAAACTTTTTCTGAAAATTTAACATCACGAAATGCAAAGCAATGCGAAATAACGGAATTTTTCAAGTGAAATAAACGTAAGTACATACTATTACATATTATTCTCTAAATTGTTGAATTGTCTTAAGTTTTGAGCATTTTATTTATACAATAAAATTTAGTTTAAAGTTAACAAATTTATAATATATATTAGTTCATTTTTAATTGAAAATCATAATTAAAAACATTTGAACTTATCGCACCTATTGAGAAGTTTGGAACATTTACTTAAATAATTGCAAAAATCTCTAACCTCCGTATAACGAAATTTTCTCTATAACGAATTGGAACCAAGCGATTTCGTTATAGGGAGACTCCACTGTATAATAAATTTAACTTCCGTTTCATACAAATGAAGAAAGATTAGAGAAGTATTGCACAAGTTTGAAAAAAAGTCACGCTTGTTGAAAACGCAACCTAGCATTATCTTTTCGCTTATCTTAATTAACTACAAAATTCTATTATTTTGTTTTGTCCTAATGAGATTTTGAATAAAGTTTATGAAATTAAATATCTTGCCTTATCTGAAAAAAAACTCATAATAATGCCAGTACAATATGCACTACTGAAATTCCATGATATATTTCTTTTATAAATGTAAAATTCACAAAAAGAGACTCTGACATTTTTTTTGTATAAAATGTTCTTTACCGATCGTTTGCAAGTAATTTTTAAAAATAGAATTTTAGTGAAGTCTTATTCTTAGCTTGTTTAAGAAGATTGCGTTTGAATCAAAGCTAATTAAAGTTTTTAATGATATAACTACTGTTTTTTTTTCATATTTTGAGTTCCCCCCCTGCGAACAAATCTGCATTTGACAAGCCAAAATGATATAAATATGCCTAAAATTGTTGCCTGGGTTTTATTTGTAAAGAATAGCATTAAATTCTTACATTCGTAGTCACCATGAAATTAAATTATTGGATTACGTATGCGGTCCGATAAATCAACAATCGGAAAAATTCAAACTTTGAGTAACAGATGAACGGAGTTGTTTACTATCGTGCTGGTGTATGTAATAGAGATGATAATGGAATTGAAATTGATGTATAAATGGATTTCTTTTGTGTAGTATTGTGTTTTGGCTTTCCTACGATTCATTATGTTATAGATCGGTCAACTCTGTTGTTGTAGATAAAATTTATTTAATGATAGTTGCCGGTTGTTTTCTTCGTTTTTACTTTCTCGTATACGAAGTATACAAAGAGAAAGTATTGTAATGGTCAAAAAATTCGAACTCCAGATTTTGACGAAACTCCACGTTTTAGACCTCCCTCAGTCCGAAAAACACAATTTTGGAATCATGTCTGTGTGTCTGTGAACACGATAGCTCGAAAACTATTAGAGATACAGGGATGAAATTTGGTATGTGAACTTGACACATAATTTGTAGGTGTCTATCAAATTTTGGACAAAATCCACGGGAAGTCTGTCTATCTGTCTGCCCGCGGTCATGTGAACACTATAACTCAAAACCTTGAATAGCTACATGGATAAAATTTCGTACACGGTTTTATCGTCATGATTGCAGGTCCGTATAAAATTTTGGGCCAAATCCGTCAAAGGGTTGACTGTCTGTCGGTCCGTATAATTTACTTTTGAAGAGAATCCGGTATCTCCACGCGCATGCGTACTGTAAGAACGGAACGGAATTTCATTACGGAGTAGCAAATTACATCAGTTTGTCCTTGAGCCGGTAAGAGAGGAAAATCGTTACGCATCTCTTTGAAATTCTTTACCTAGATATTTTTCAATCACAATAATGAAAAACCTTCTGGTAGTCAATGGATTCTGGGTAATAATAGGTTCGAATTTTTGTAGCCGCGCGGGGGAAGGGGAGACGGCACCTTTTTGGGGAAGTATACGAGAAAGTTTAAGGGAGAACACTCCCGCTGGTTTAACCGTATTATCAAGGTATCCAATCAAGAACCGACTGCCGATGAAACGATTTAGTAGGCAGTTTTCAGAATATTATATTGAATTGTAATACGATCAGCTGATTATTTATATTCGTGCGCTTCAGTGAATTGTATGCTCGCTGTATAATCCAAAGCTAAGCTGTGGGATATTGTAGATGGATCTTTCGAAAGCGCTTATCAGAAGTTTTGAAATTACTAAGAATGAACTGACGGCAATTTTTGTATGAATAAGAAGCATAGCAGTTGAGCTGATAAATAGTTACATTTAGCATTTATTTATTACATTACAATAACATTTTATTTATATTTTCTCTACGGCGTCTATTTTTTATGCCATATTCAAACTAAATTGTTCGAACAAAATCAAGTTTCCAATTTTCAGTGAATCAGACTGAATTTGCTTTTATAATTAATGAAGTTTAATGGTAAATAGTGAGTAATCTTTGATTCGGTATTTTACCACCACTTGACTTTTCTTCCAATTTCCTTTCGATTCAACATCTAATTCTGAAAAGGATGAACTATACTGCTATATTTTTACTTACTCGCATACGAAGTATACAAAGAGAAAGTATTGTAATCGTCAAACAATTCGAACTCGAGATTTTGATGAATCTCCACGTTTTAGACCTCACCGAGTCCGAAAAACACAATTTGGGAATTATGTCTGTCTGTGAACACGATAACTCGAAAACTATTAGAGCTACGGGGATGAAATTTGGTATGTGGTGTTTAAACATAATTTGTAGGTTTCTATCAAATTTTGGACAAAATCCGTCAACGGGAAGTCTGTCTGTCTGTATGTCCGAAGTGATGCGAACACTATAACTCAAAAACTTGAAGACCTAGATGTATAAAATTTGGTACACAGTTTTATCGTCACGAATGTAGGTCCGCATGGAAGTTTGGGCCAAATCCGTCAACGGGTTGACTGTCTGTCGGTCTGTATAATTTACTATTGAAACCAATCCGTTATCTCCACGCGCATGCGTACTGGAAGCAATCTTCTGTGCACGCTAAAGGAGCGAATTACGTCAGTGTGTCCTTGAGACGGCAAGAGTGAAACCTAGCAGTGTGCGATTCTTTACCTAGGTATTTTTCAATTACTATAATGAAAAACCTTCTGATAGTCATTGGATTCTGGATAACAGTAGGTTCGAATTTTTTAGGGGAGAACATTCCCGCTGGTTTCTTTGAGGAATAGGAATTTTTTTTGAGCATTTGCCTTGGCCTTTGAAAATATTTAGCTGGATAAATTAGCCATAAGTAGTAAAGCTTTATATTTACATCATTCCGATCGTTCACGTTCTAGATTTATTTCATATGCAAACAGCGCTGTAAAGAAAAAGCCGATGCAAGGCTATCTGTACCTTACCGCCTCAATGCAGTGCCCTCCATCATCTTCGTATTACAGTGGAATCTCCCTATAAAGAAATCGCTTGGTTCAGTTGAAAAATTCGCTATAGATAAAATTTCGTTATACGGAGATTAGAGATTTTTGCAGTTATTTAAGTACATGTTACAAACCTTTTAGTATGTGCGATAAGTACAAAACTATTTAATTATGACCTTCAATTAAAAATGAATTAATATTTATTATAAATTTGTTAAAATTATACTAATTTTTATTTTATAAATAAAATGTTCAAAAGTGAGGACAATTCACCAATTTAGAGAATAATATGTACTAGTACGGATAAACATAAAATGCGTATTGTCACATCCATTTGCTGTTTCCACCCCGATTCTTGGATTCTTGACCCGTAGAAATGTTGCTCCCTCTGTAGAAACCCAGGTCCCCACAACTGCATTACCCTTCACATAGCATTCTATTGTTATGTGTTATCGCTGGAATGAAGAATGCGAGTGGTTCCAGAAACAGGCACGTGCGAGCGATTTGTTTGCACAGACATTAGCAACTTTCTTCAAAAATGACAAAAATCGAAAAGATAAAGGTCTGAAAAAATTCGCTATAGGGAAGACAACCACTTCGTTATATGGAGAATATTTTGAATTTTATTTAACATTCCGATTAAAAATTTCGTTATAGGGAGAAATTCGCCGTAGGGAGACTTCGTTTTAGGGAGACTCTACTGTATTTCCATTCACCCGAGCCCATCGAATGGCGACCTTGTCAAAGCACAATAGCTCCGTGTGTGTGTGCATTTTCTCCCCATTGTATAAGATACGCATTTACAAAAGATTATGTTTGCCATCTTTCTTTTTTAGATGTTCTTTTTCGTGTTAACGATACGTTTGGGGAGAGCTCAGTCATGAAAAGATCAACTAAATATAGATTGAAACGGAGATGTGAACAGAGGATCGGGGCACGAGCTGTAAGACGAGGAGAGAAACTGTCGGACATGATAATACCTTGAAGTCTTGAATAGGCCCATTCAAACTGATTCTGTTGCGAGTCATCCTCAGGTTATTACAATAAACACGTGTCATTGAAACTTACTAACGGGAAGGAGGGGGAAATATTTTTGTAAAAAGAAGTGCCTATTCAAAATTTTCCCTGTCGAAAGCTAATTCATCACTTCAATATTTACCAAGAATTTCGTGAAGTAACATGTAATTCCGCGTTGTCTAAAATGAAATAAAAACGCACGAATTGATGTTGTACAGCAGAATGGATTGTTATGCTTTGGAGATTTTTCCGTGTTTGCTTCACGGCACCTATTATAGAGAGCGTCCGATTTCAACAGTCAATACTGATTGTGAGCTTGCTGTTGATACGCTTGCATTCAATTGCAGTAGTATGAGTAGGCAGCATGGGGATGTAGTCATTCCCCATAGCCCTTTCTGGCACAAGGCATTAAATTTTTGGAAATATGATGAATAAACATCATGAACGGGCTTAGTTTATTGTTTAGACATAGAATTTACAAAAAAAAACACACTTCTTTCTGAGGAGAGGTCGTTGTCCCTCTTTGGGGACACTCCCTCATATGAGGACCCCTTTGGACACAGCCATCTTGATACGCTCAAAAATTAATGTTAAATCTTACACAAAATCATAAATTAAAACTTTAAAAAATATTGGAGGAAAATTTTCGAGTAGATTTGCTAAAATTGTAATGGTCAAGAACTCAAAATATTCCTATCTCCGAGTTAAGAAATTTGGGCATTTTAAATCTATAATTTTTCCGAAATGAAAGAGATATTTCATTGTGCTGCCGTCTACAGTCTAAAAGGAGAACTATCAGCTGCTGTTTCCTGCAATTTTCCTGGTTCAAATTAGAAACGGATTTGTTCAGAAAATTTTAAAGTTGGTGTGCCGGAAAAGAATAAATGTCTCGTCGTGTTCTGTCCTACGAACTGGATTGGTGCATTGGTCTTCATTGACGTTTATGGGTGGTTTTTCTTAACTGTGAAGATTAATAAATGCAAATGGAACATTGGAAAAAACTCGATAATTGTTTAAATTATTCGCATTTTTTCGATCTAGCTTTAAGTTACACTTTTTCGAGGAAAATCGGATATTGAAACTGATGAATAAGAACTCTCACGATACTCAGTTGATTGTTTTCTGTTAATTTTGTTTCCCTTGCTTTCCGCGAAATCTCTGTACAATATACTCTTTTAAAATCAAAACATGGATTGCTTAGTTGTATGGGCGACATATACTTTCACTATAGAAAAAAAATATTTTCGCTTAAAAAGATAACTAAACTGCATTTTCGTAGAACTCTTTAAAAAAAGTGTTTAGCAAAACAGACTTGCGTATAAGATAATCTATCTGTACTTATAAAAGGTTTGTGTGTGTGTGTGTGTGTCCGCGATCTCCAGACGAATTTAATCGCACTTACAGCCATGAAATTTGGCACACAGGTAGTCGTAATGGTGACTGAATGCACCTCGAAGCCGGAATTTTAAAATTTAATCTAGAATAATTTTAATGTTTTGTGTTGTTTTGGTTCATCTTCGGCACGTTTACGGTTGTAGCATCTTTTCTAATGATAGTTGAAAAAAATCAATGCACCATTGGATAGAGTAAGCAATTTTCTTTCTAATGAAATTTGTTTTGAGTTTCAAACTTAATTTACTGAATTCTGAGAAATTTTAAAAAAATAGTTTTGCCGACAAAATTTTGTTTTCGTATTTAAATTTACTGCATCCCCCGTTCTAATAAAATTATCTCTTTCATTTTTTTGAGTCAATGAATGGAATATTGCCCCCTGATTTAAAACAAGAACGGTTAAAATATCTTTTATGGTTGAATATTGATTAATTTTTTTCTGAAGTGTTAAAATATTTTCGCTCTATTTTTTCCCTCCTCGATTCTTCGTAACCAAGGTCGCCGTGTTCTATTCCCATCATGCATTTCGTCGAAACCACGTGACGTCATATATAATAAAACCACTACACTAAATCACAAACCAACACACTAATAAACCAGAGCTCATTTAATAAAACACAATTAACAGCTAAACTAAGTAAACAGAGAACAATGAAACTTTAAAGATAAAATCTTACGGACCATGCTACAATCTAAAACCCATTAACAAATATCCATCCAACCGCACACAGGGAATGGAGAACCAGCCAAACGCACACTTCATCATACCACACTCTTGATATGGCTTTTATTTATAAAAGCAACGCCCTCTGGCGTGCCAAGCTAGAGGTGGCGCCCTCAGCTGGCCCATTTCTCAACATCATAATCCCTTTGCTGAAGATTGTAAGCTTTTTTTAAAAAAAATTGTGGAAATTCAGGATGTCGTGGGCAACGCCGTGAGAGTAACCGTGAGGTCACCTATACTTATAAAAGGCAATGTTTTCGTGCGTGTGTCTGCGAGGGCCAGACGAATCTATCGCACTTACAGCCATGAAATTTGGCACACAGGTGGTCGTAATGGTGACTGAATCGACCTCGAAGGCGAAATTTCAAAATTTAATCTAGAAAATTTTTTATTTAATGTTTTTTGTTGTTTTGGGTGATTTTTCGCACTAATTTCTCAATAGAATGGTTTCGAATAATTGTACGAAAAAAATAGATACACCATCGGAAAGAGCACAGGATTTCCGTTCTAATGAAGTTAGTTTCGAATTTCTAACGTAATTTACTGAATTTTGGGATTTTTTTAAAAAAATAGTCACTTTTCAAGAATAAAACTTTCTGGAATCCTTAAAACTCTTGCATCCGATGTTCTAATAAAGATATCATTTTGAAAATTTTTCAGCTTATAACTGCAACGGTTCTGTCGTATTTAAAGCAAGAATGGTTAAAATATCTTTTCCCGTTTTTTTAAAATTAATATTTTCCTGGAAGTTGAACGATATTTTTCCTCTAGCGAAGCTTCCGCCCGCGACAGCTCTCCGGAACGTTGCGGGCAATTTCATTGGCTGACGGGGCAGGGTGACGCCATTACTTTCGCGTTCTGCGAGGAGATGATTTATTTACTCGATGACTTCGATTATTATTTTTAAGCGTGTCTTAACTTATTTCTTTGCCTTTCTTACTTCGCTCGCGGTGTAATAAATATCGCATTGTAATTTTTTAACATTGTTTTGGATTAACGGTACTGGGTCGAGAGGAAAAAGAAGCGGACAAACTCAATAATATATATATTTCTGTTTTGATTTCGTTTTTAAAACTTTCATTTATGTAATTGTATGCGGGCTCTTTTTATTTATTTTGTTGAAGTCCCGATTCCACGGGCAACGCCGTGCGCGTACTGCTAGTTTAGTATAAATGGCAGTGGCTTGTCTATGTTACAGGAACTTGCTGTCATTGTACTTTTAAACTTGATTCCATATTTAGGTATTACAGAGACCGGATCGTTTCAAGGTCCCGCCGTTGTTGTTTTTATGCTCCGTGTTACTTTTCGGTATCAGGTAAAAAAGTTTCATTTTTTCCCTCCCTGGCTGTCTAAAAGTTTCATCTCCGGAATGAAAATAAACGTCACAAGTTTCTGAGCGGGTGGGATGTCGCGCAGCAATTATTTGACGTAAATCTCGCTGTCAACTTCCGCAGTCTGCGTGTATTTTGGTAGGCAACGAGTGCGTCCTTGCTGATTGCTTTAATTTTATATATAGAGCCTCTCACCACCGCCTGTCTCACACGCATGGGAACGCACATAATCGCCGAACAGTTTTGCCAAGAATGTTGACAGAGCTTCTGTATAAACAGTATTAAGAACGGAAAGGGTCCGCTTATTTTGGATTTCGTTCGCTTTAAAGCAGAATTCTCACCCGAGTCTGTGAAATTAAAGAAGATGATTACTTTTATCTTCGTGTGGAGCACTGAAGTAATTTCGTGGTTCAATTCCATGTAATGGATTGATTGCGGAATTCTTTGCATCCTTATCATTCTGGCAGAGTAGAATCTTGCCAACGCGGACGGCAGATATGTCATTTGGAATTCTGGGAAGATTCTGAAAATAGTATAAAATTCCTCGTTCTCTGAAACTTCCTCAATTGTTAATTCATTTTCTTAACGTGCTTAAAAATATGTGTAAATGATTCGCAAAACAAAATTCGGATTAGTGTATACTCAGCAGAACATGTATACGTTCTTCCATCAGTCATAAATTTTCTCATGATGCTTTTTTGTCTTATACGGCATGTTGCAGATGAATGAGTAGTAGCATGATATTATGACTTTGTATTGAGTTTGATTTATTTAAATGCCTTTTTGAAGTACTAAAACATTTTTTCTCATTGAAAACATTCTTTTGAATAAACTTTTGCTATCCCTCAACTTTTTTTACTGACACAGTTTTTAAACAAAATGCAAACATTGGCATTCAGAGAAAAAAGACGGATAATGTTTCATTAATAGCTACTTAGAAATATTTCTCTTTGGAAGAAAGTTTTATTGCGCTGTGCGACTACAATTCACAGCAGAGTTTTCGTCCATAGTGGAATAAATTTATGGTCATGCAACACGCCTCGAGAGCGCTATGCCCACCAGTTTAATTTTAGAATTCATCGTACATCTTGTAGGAGAAGAAAAGAAGGTTACGTCACAGGACATCATTAGACAACGTGCAGTTAGATTTTGAGTGGCACTCGCCGTTACGTTTATCATGTGACTTGAACGTCACGTGAATTAACTCCGTTATCATCAGCAAAAGAGGACAGCGAGAAGAGTTCAACACGATGACCCTCATAGCATGCATACAGTAACTTGTGGGCTTTTTTCCACCTTTTGTTACGAAATAAATTGTTATGGAAGTATAGATTATCCTTCAATGCACTTTGATGAATTATTTTATGCATTTTTGCTAGAAAGTTTTCAGGATTCGTTCTCAGTAGACATCGATTTCGTATCGTTTTGAGAAATATCTAAACATTATGGTTCATGTAAGAGCAATATATAAAAAGGCGCCACTGTGTTGTGCATATTTCACTTAAAATTAATACTCAAATGTAGAAATCGCAGTCAGTAAATTTTCTTTCGTATACCTTCCGTAAATTGTTTATGGAATGTGTTGAATGATTGATTACTCAGCCGATCTGAAATAAATTTCTTGTTGTCTTTGGCTTTTGGACATAATGGTGTTCTGTTAGTGTTATTTATGTGGTAGTGGAAGTAGTGTCCTGTTATTAAGGAACTACTTTCATTAAGCATTTTTCCAAGCTTCAAAACGTTTGGCAACTTTCAACTTATGCAGTTTAACAAGTATTACAACTGGAGTTGTAATACCTTACATATCTTGATACTCTTCTTGCGTTTTTCATAAAAGCATCAAAATTTGACACTCGATATCGCAAGATGGAAAACTCTATTTATCTGAAATGTCATTAACTTTTGGAAATAAAATCAAATATTAGATCATATCAATCATTAGAAAGAATTTTAGGAAATTTCTTGTAAATATCTTCCTCTTTCTTTAAATCCTTTTATGAAAAATATCCCCTTTTCTACTAAGGCGTCGAATTGAATTGGAAAAATTATAGCTGACATATGGAAGAAACAAACAAAAACAAATGCGTTTTTTAAACTATGCCTGTTGGAAAAGGGGAGCTTTTCAATGTGTTTGGAGCGTAGTCACTACTTAAACTGACTTTTCATTATTTGAATGCCTTTTTAATTGCAAAATCGTTTTCGATTTTAGTAATACCGAGCAAACTTCAAGCAGCCCTAATGGAACTTCTGTATGTATCGAGGTTCGCAGACCTTTATCCCTGGTTACCCACGTTTCCTTCCAGCCTCAGAAAGATCCCCTAATAGTATTTGCAAACCATTAATCACGAAGCAAACGCCAAACGATCTCATGAATGGCTCATTCACGCCGCCCATAAGTTTACTGTTCCAGCTTGCTGCCTCGTTTTGCGCGAGCATCGAAGTGGGTAACTCCGGCCACTCGATATGACACACTTTGGCGTGATCCTCCGAAATTCTATTTTTACTTTCCCCTTCATATTAGCTTCACGCAACCACCAGCCCACCTTCGAGAGAAGAAGCGCCCGGAACTTCTACCCGTGAGTTATGAGTACCCCTCGGTGCTTCTGTTCGTGAAGAAGCATCATCGTATGTTGTTGTAACATGTGGACATCACTACCAGCAAAAGCGTGTTTGGTGAAATGTGACTGTCAACAATTATGAGAAGAGAGAGTCTGTGGTTATTATTGAGTAGGTTTATTTGAAAAAATTACCACAGGTGTGACGGCGGTATATTTCATTCTGGAACATTGTACGAATATTTTTTTCGCAGTTGTTTATAAGCTGGATTGTCAGTTTTGGCTGCAGGGACTTTTATTTTATGGAACTACTTGTAAAGAAGTTACGAGCAGAAAGATAATCGATTCGAAACGTGGTAGAGAATTAATTGGAAATCTTCTGCTGTGGTATTTTCGATAGAAAAATAGAGCGCGAAAGCTCCTTTATATTCATTTCTGGGATTAAGTGTCTACAGTGCTGATGAAAACTGTTTGAATTTTATTTTGAATATACTCAGTGAAATAAAATAAATAAAGTCGTTCCTGGAAGCACGCATTTGCATTTAGTTCGGCTTCTGTAAAGTGTGTTTCTTAGAAGCATTTTATCTTGAACTTTGTGTCGCTGTCCTGAAATTTCTTTAAAAGTCCTTTGAATATCAGCTGAATTCAAAATGCCTGTTTTAATAAAGGTAAGATTGGTATTTTTTGTTACTGTTTTGTGAAATACAAAGTTATTGTTTTGCAGCATGATACCCTTCTCTGGAACTTTTAAAATCTCGACTCTTCGTGAATTGTCGTGTCGTAAGTTAGAAGCAATTTATATGCACATATTTTGAACAATACCGGAAATACTTGTGAGTGCAGTACCGGTACATTTTAGTTTTTGTGCATGATAATCAGCTTAATATCTATACATATTTATCAGCTGCTGTGAAATCTTCTTAGTTGCTACGGATTCTTTGCCCAGTACATTTATTTATATTTTTTGTAAAACGACAGTTGATGATTTAGAATAAATTAAACGATGAATTTATTCTAAATAGATTCAGGTAAATCGAAAACATCTTTTTTACCGAGAAATAAAATGAACT
>BGPR01040909.1:0-13795 GCA_013235015.1 Araneus ventricosus | reverse complement strand
GCTTCTGATTTCAGTTACGTATTGCTCTAACAAGAATGAAACAGAGATAAGTTATAGAAAATTACCTCTTTCGTTGTTTGTTTATATCCACAATGCATATTATTCCACATAATGTGTTAACACTTACTATTACATTAGAAAAATGTATCCCACAGCTCACTTTTGCACAAAAAAACCGTAATCGCAAGTGTATTTTAAATTTGGAATAAATCCAAGTTTAAAATTATGAATGGTCGTAAAGAGGTTACATTATTTAAATACACACAGAATTTTTTAAAAACAATGTAGCATAACTATATATTACAACTGAAGGAAGCCGTCGCAATCTCTAATCATGCATAAAAAAATATCGATGCACCTACTGTAATCAACAAATGCTGAATTACTTTAACAGGAGACCTGAACCTTTTCAGTTACCTTTTCAAGGAAATATTTTTCAAAACGAAAAGACAGGGATAATTCAAGTATTTTTCCATCAGAATGCAACCTTTTGCCATCTGTGAGAAGAGAACACAGCTCAGACTAAGAAGAGACTTTTAGTTGTTTCATCGTACAACCAATCATTAAGACAATTTTTGATGTCATTTTAAGAACTTAATCGCTCTCCAGAAAGGCTGGTGTGAAAGAATCGAAGCTAATGGTAAGTAGCAACGTCTGGTGAATATGGTGGTTAAGGCAACTTATCCCTGCATGTCTGGAGTGTCTTTGCCTAGTCTTCAAACATGATCCTGCTTTTGTGTGTGAAAGAGAAAGATCGAAAACATAACGAGGTATTAGATCAATACATTTTAGTATGCCATCTTAACCCCAAGGAAATCTGTATCAAATTTTGGAGCCAATAGGTCAAAGGAAAAAGGTCCAAAGTGCAACAATCTTGACGCGTCTTTCTGAAAACTTTTTCCTGTTTTTGCTGAATTTTTTTTGTGTAAATTCACTTCCGACTATGTTTGCAAGAATCTTCGACCAATTATGCTTCAAGTTCTTCACCTTAAAATTTTGCAGTGGTTTTCCATGCTCTTTATCAAGTGTACGGGAATTATTTTAAACAGCCAAAACCACTCTTTGGACGTTGTATTCGATGGAGAATATTTGTTATAAATTTTCAATATCAAACAATGTGTTTCTGCTGTAGTTTTCTTTTCAATGAAATGAAATAAAGTTTTCCATGAATGCGATTTTTTTTTTGCTACAACACTCGGCATATATGTAAAAATAAGTTTACTTTACATTTTAAAAAGATATCACGTTACTTTACATTTTAAAAGATATGTCTATATAAAGATATTACATTTAAAAGGCTTACCATGGCCTTGCTTTTTCCTGGCCATGGTAAGCCTTTTCCGCTTTTATTTTATTTTTTTGTGTATACTACTATTTTATTTTATTTTATTCTAGGTCTTTTGTATTCGGATTTTTTGCTTTCGATTCTTTTTAAATCATCTTTAATGTATTTATCTTTTATTCCAGAATTTTACCATTTTCCATTTTAATTATCTTGTGCTTTTTGAAGGAATGGCGGCATATTTTAACGGATTTCGTTTGTCGTTAGCAGACGAAAGCACAAATTAATATCATGAGCGAGCTTCGCTTCCTGACGAGCGGCTTGCTATGATATTTTTCAATTTATTTTGGTTTTTGTCTATATTTTTGCCATTGCGTCTTGATTGTTTCTGAGTATTTTTCTTATGTTTCTAGTTTGTTTTGATATATATATAGCAATTTTGCAACCTAAAGAAAAAGAAAAATTATGAAATAAATTATAAAACTAAAACAAGAAAATTTAAATAATAACAAAAATAAAATAAATAAGAATAACTAATAAAATAAAAACTTAACTAATAACAGAAGGGAAGAAAAAGATCTAAAAAAAACATAAAGACCATTCCAAAAGTTTTTAGAAAAAGTCCATGGTATCACTTGTAAGACTATCTTTATGAAATGATGTCTGTATGATTGATTATGTATTGATCTATAAGCTCGTCGCATTTTTGAGTTATCTATTTCACATACAGAGTAATAGGACCCGTTGAAGGATTACTGTCATACCGCCACGAGAAAAACCCCAGACACCAGACATGCCGGTCGTTATGGAAACGAGATATTCCACTGCATTTTGGGGGTGAAAGAATGGCTTTATTTTATTCGGCGCTGATAGAACCGGCGGAAATCTCATTTCGCTTTGTACTTCGGTCGAAAACGAATTCATCGCCTAACGAAGTGCGTTTAGTTTGCCAAATGCTGCGGTTGATTTTATACCCATTTCCCTCCTTTCTTCGACTCGTCTACTTGAGGCAATACTCTTCAGGGTTGTTCTCGTGGCAGTAGGACAGTACATGCTCTTTGTTTTCATCTGCACACGAACGGGCAAAGAGACAGGAGGATTCCGTCAAAAATGCTATGCAGATTTACAATGTTGGTGTTAAAACCACATATCAAATGCAATCCGGCTATTTTTTCCCCGATTTTGAGTTATTGTGCTCATAGACAGACATATGTAATTCCAGAATTAGTTTTTTTTTGTCTCAGGGTAGTGGAGATTCATAAAAATTTTGAGGTCGAATATTTTGACAGAACTACAATATTTTCTCTTTCTATGCATCGCACACGTCAAAATAAAAAAAGGGACGAGGCCATGTTCACACATCTCCCTCCCTTAAAAAAAGGAATGCGAAATGCATGTTGCGCCGTCCCATCGTTGTAATTGTTGTCTTTGCTAAAAGCCTTCATTACGAAGAGAAGTCTTTTAATACATCGGGATTAATTCACCGCTCGGCGACTTCATTTTGATTAACTGCTTATTTGTATCCGTCCCGTTGACTACACTCAGAAATTTAGCCCAAATTGATTTACTGCGTAATGTTAAATTTTTGATATCAAATCTTAAAAATGTGAAATGGCGCATTACTGCTGCCCTTGTTCAGTATTTAGCAGTGTCAGCTACTCGATCAACAGAGTTAAATTGACCGCAGACTGGAATTTTGCTAATGTTTGTCTTTTCTATTAATGTTCACTGAGGTAATAGAAATTGAATTTTCATACCCAAATGTTTCTTATTTATTGTTAAATAAAACAATTGTTTTCATCATTTTTTGGAACATAACATTTGACCTGTTTGTCTTTCTATAATGTTCACTGAGGTAATAGAAATTGAATTTTCCCCCAAATGTTTCTTTATTTATTGTAAATAAAACAATTGTTTTCATCATTTTTTGGAACATAACATTTGACCTGTTTGTTCTTTTCTATTAATGTTCACTGAGGTATGAAATTGAATTTTCATACCCAAATGTTTTATTTATTGTTAAATAAAACAATTGTTTTCATCATTTTTGAATATACATTTGACCTGTTTGTCTTCTTCTATTATGCCTCTGAGGTAATAGAAATTGAATTTTCATTATTCCAAATGTTTCTTATTTATTGTTAAATAAAACAATTGTTTTCATCATTTTTTGGAACATAACATTTGACTTGTTTGTCTTTTCTATTAATGTTCACTGAGGTAATAGAAATTGAATTTTCATACCCAAATGTTTCTTATTTATTGTTAAATAAAACAATTGTTTTGATCATTTTTTTGGAACCTTCCTTAAGTTTGACGGAATGCTTTTAAGACACCCTGCATAAAGGGATAAAATAATAAAGAAAGAGATGGACATACTTTCCAAAAAAGTGGAAATAACGATCCCAAGAAAGGTAGTGTTGGCGTAACATACGGTATTCCTCTTTTCTTCCAGTAATCAAAGTTTAGAGTAGTGTACCTGCAACATAAATAAGAAGATTTTGTGCATTAAAAATAGTATAACTCCCTAGCACACAAGTGAATAAGACGTTTTCAGAAAAAGAACAACTTTTTACTTTTTCTGATGGAAAGTGGAAGTATTATAATTCTCAAAAAATTGACCTCGAGATTTTGATGATCCTCCAGGTTTCACACCTCCCAGAGTCCGAAAAAACATTTTGAAATCATGTCTCGATTAACTCAAAAGTTCTACGAGCTAGAAAGATGACACTTAGTACTTGATAACTAAAGCTGTACATTCTTGGAGAGACCTCTCCGCTCAATTTGGAGCGCTTCGCACCATACCGTTCCAATTTCCAGCCCATCCATTTAGGTAGGCCATTCACGGAGGCTCCAAACCACCGGTCACTGAGATCTCCGCCTCCTCCTGCTTTCAAAACGGGTCCCCCGCACAAGACTGATTCGCACAACACTGCTCTCCCTCCTGGAGTGGTTTTCGCTTTTATTTAGAGAGCATCTTCCCATTTTTTAAGATTTTACTTTAATTTTATGACCGAATGCGCCAAATGGAACACGAACTACATTGGATTTCCAAACAGTCCAACTCTCATCGGATATTCGCATTGACGACGGGTTTTGGTGCGAGGCGCTCCAAATGGAGTGGAACGGTCTCATGGATGTCCAGCTTAAAGGACGACAGTAAAAATTCCATTTATCCAAAAATTAGAATTTTGAAAATTTGAGTCTAAAAATAAGTACAACGAGAGGAAACGACTATTTTCAAGCTAAAATTGGCAGTAAAGATTTATTTTTATTATTTAACAGTTTACTTCTAAATAAAGCATAATTTATATATAAACAATAAGTAAATTTAATAAATAAAGGATTAATAATTGTAAGATATTTTATTTTTAGGTGATAGGACATCAACCATGAATTTTTTAAGCTAAAAAATTCTTATTAATATAGTGTCCCTATAAAGAGCTAACCCCGAACCCGCTTGATCGTGCAGATAACGAAATATTACGCCCGAGAGCACAAAAATTAACTCGTAGTTAACAAAAAATAGAAAAATAATATTAAAATACATTAATAATATCTAATTAAGACAAATAAATAATTCAAATCTTTGGCGGACATTTATTCTCAACGGATTGAACGTGGACTATAATTGAAATACGGACTGTCTCTGCCGACTGTTGAGAAAAATAGATAGTATTGATATTCTGAAAATCAGAAGAGTCGTTGCTTTCAGGCATTTATTTCATACAACTATTCCCGAAGTATTAGCTAATGTCTAACCCGCTTAAAAGGCTAGGGCGATAATGGGGATAGTAATGTGGGCAATAATAGGAACACTCAAATGAAAAATGGGGATAGTAATGTGGGCGATAATAGGAACACTCAAGTGATAATGGGGATGGTAATGTGGGCGATAATAGGAACAACCCAACACCAAAAGTTCGTGGCCTTCCCCTTCGGAATCGGATGGCAAACCAAGAAACAAATTACACCAAAATGTAGCCAGTTATAGTCACTATCACTGCCTCAAATGATATAACACTATCCCTTGAACTTTACTGATTATACTAAAAATAACAGAAACATGATTATTAACTCCTTTAACCCTTTGCGGTGCAAGGTATTAAATTTTTTAAAATATGATGAAAAAGCGTCATGAATGGGATTAGTTTATTGTCTAGACATAGAATCTACAAAATTTAAAGAAACTTAGTTCATTCCGAGGGGTTAATCTCATATGAGGGGATTCCCTTTGGGGTCACCCCTCATATGAGAACCCCCTTAGATACAGCCACCCTGATACACTCAAAAGATATTGTTGAATCTTACAGAAAATCATAAATCAAAACTTCAAGAATATTGGAGTTAATTTTCTAAAATTGTAAGCGTCCAGAGCTGAAAAAATTTCTTATCTCTGAGTTACGGAATTTTCTCAAACTTTTTCTCTAATAATTCCTATTCCGAAGCGAATTTCATAAGGCTGCTATATACATCCTAAAAAGAGTACTATTAGCCCTATCCTAAACCTATTATTTTCAATTTATAGTTGAATTTAACG
This sequence comes from Araneus ventricosus, assembly GCA_013235015.1. Taxonomy (NCBI): domain Eukaryota; kingdom Metazoa; phylum Arthropoda; class Arachnida; order Araneae; family Araneidae; genus Araneus; species Araneus ventricosus. Next base: position 7,973 of record BGPR01040909.1, on the reverse strand, counting down.
GTTGAGAAGCGAGTGAAATTAGGTGTGCCATCAGCTGGCACACTGCACAGCAAAAGGTTAACACGAAAATCAACAAGAATTCACAGAAAAAAATACCAACAACACAGGTACAAATGGTTTCGTCATACAACTACTGAAGGAGGAAGCTTTGGAACTCTGATAGTGGCTACCATATACCGCTAAAAATTGAAAAGCAACCGTGGTGAGCGATATTAGGAATGTAGGCGATATTTGGGCCCCCCTCTACCTTCATTAAAAAATTTTAAGAATTTTGAAAATAATAATTTTAATGAATACATAAGCAATTTTAATAAGCAAATTGTATTCAGCGACTTGTAGAATAAAACTACGAAATAAACAATGCATTTCATATCGAATGTTTAGAAATAATAAAAAGGAGTTATTTATTTATTTTTTTTGATGGAGAGAATACATTATATAGTCCTCGAATGAATTCAGGACCTTATAAACTTTTTCACTTGCGATCATCGAGGACACAAGTTTCTGACTTAAGTAACTGACGAAAACAAATCAGAAATGAGAAAAATGTTTTATAATTTTTAGTTTTGACTTCATATTAACAAAAATAAATTTCGATATTTTAATATTATGTTAATAAGAAATTCAAAGAGTTTAGTTTAGTTATATTAACGTCCCATAAGCATCAGGAGGGCTACTTGGGGACCGACTTGGTAATTTTGAACCTTGGTCAGATGACGAAACCTGAGTCAGCACTCCTTCTTCAAACTTCCGAGCCACACAGTGGGAGGACGTTTGATTCTGATGTAACAAGTACGAAGCCCACACAGAAGTAGGGATGGGAAAAACCTACCGTTTTTTTCGATTAACCGGGTTTTTTTCTCGATTAACTGGTTTTTTTGGTTATTTTTTACTGGTTTTTTATAACCGGTTATTTTTAAAAAAAATCCAATAAACGGTTGAAAAAACCTGATCGGAAGATAGGTTCGACTTTAGGTTCGATAAGACTAAAATTTACCAAGTTATGAAGCTTTGAATTTCATCATCTTAGGCCAATCAATGACAACCGCTTTCTTGAGGCGTCTGTTGGTTGGCGGATTATTGAAAGAGTCTTTATGAACCAATAAATATTGGCCAATTGATTGATTTCCTGTAGAAACAATATTAATAAAAAATTTTGTCTACAAACAGTGTTTGTTTTTTTTAGAGAAAAAACAACCGAAAACCGGTTATTTTGAGCGGTTATAACCGCCAGGTTAAACCGGCGGTTATTTTCGCAATGACCGCCATCCCTACACAGAAGGCGAATGTTTGGCAGAATCAGGTTTCGAACTCGAAATCCTACAGTCCCAGAGCCGCGACCTTACCACAAGGCCAATGCGGCCCTTGGAAACTTAAGAGAACAGAGAAAAGAAAATCAAATTAAAAAGGTTGCATTAGCCAAATTCCACCAAATTCCTAAATCAATAAACCTTGAAAACATCATATACTTACCAATAAAGAGAGATAAGAGAAAATATTCCCAGAAACAGTGTGATGGCGAAGGGTTCAACTAAAAGTTCCTCTCCTGACATATTGCCTCTTGTATCAAATATGATTTCAACCCTTTCTATGATTCAAAGGAACTGGCTTTACCTTAACAATGAAAGAAAATGTGAGATCATTCATTAAAAATAAAAGATGGCATTCAAAATCGAATTGGCTGCATAAAATCATTATAATTTTGCTTAGTGTTAAAAATAAATGAGAAATATTTGTATTTAAGAAAAAAATAGAAATGAAACACGCTAACAGACGCAGCAATATAACTGACAAAGCGGAAAAATAATGATATTTCTCTGCTTAGAAAACAAGTTTAACAAAGCGGAAACCGAATCACCAGCGATATCAAATGGAAAAATCGCATGGTTTTACAAATAAACGAGGAAATGCTACCCACAGTAAAATCCATCTCATTTCGCAACAGGGGGACCTCGCCGATGCTGGATAAGATATTTCTTTCCCGATATCTGGATATATGCTAATAGAAATTATCAGTGGCGGACTGGCCAGCTTGCCCGATGGCAAGTGGGCCCCCTTAAATATAAGCTGATATGGGTCCCCAGGATAGGTGTATGTGAAAGAGAGAGAAAGAGAAGATTTTTTTTTCTAGAGAAATTCCTGCGTCTTTTGTAAAGCAAACAAAATAACAAGTTGTTTTATGTTCCTCACACAACCTCCTCTGCGCGAGGTCGACCTCTTCTGTGCAATGACCACTCGTATCACCCCCGGAAAGACGGAAGAGATGACCCCTCTGAGAAGGAAGGGTACGGTCCTTGGAAATGTCTCACTCTTTTTTGTTAGTGCTTTTTACAGTAGTAAAACTGACGGACAAGCGAACAAAGAAAAAAAAAGTCTACTTCGAGCCGCTGAAGCTGTTACAAGGGGAGGGGGAATCATGTAATTTGACAAAATGGCATCGGTGAAAAGGGGACTTTTCGCCTTTTCCTTGGGGGTGGGGGTCTATGGGAGTGCTTCTTTAGTTTTGTTAACAAGGTTGTAAAAACGGTAAATGTCCCTTTCTTTCGTGACAAATAATTTGGGTGTATTCCTGTTTTCAGTCAACAAAGAGAGAGGGTAGAACGTGCACGAGGTGAACTCAAATTTTCCCCAATAGCTGAATAATTCATCTTATTAACTGTATTGAATAAATTATGCCATCCAACTATAAATTCACCAACTTATTTAATTTTTGGTAAGCTGAAGCCATTAATTGTTACAAAAGACCAATAAATAAATTAGTTAAAAATTGAAAAACAGTGGACATGGAATGTTTTAATATTTGAATTAAATTTTGATGTAGTATGTTTCGCATCTGATGAAATTAATGACTTAGGTTTTTACATTTAGCAGATAAAAAAGGCTAAAAATCTTGAGAATCAACGAAGTTATTTTTTATTTTGATCAAGCATAATTATAAGTTAAATTGCAATTATTACACTTTATTAAGATAATTATGTAGTGAATATTTAACCTAATTAAACACAAAATAAATAATATAATCTCCAGGGAAAACTTTCTTTTCGTAACAGGAAAGATGAGTTTTAAGATCATTGCTAAAAATTAAATCTATCATAATAATATTGTAAATAGGTCTAAAAAATAAATTTATTTGAAGTAATGAGGAAAGAAAAAAATTGGACTAAAAAACTGGTGAAATGGAATGCAATTTATTGCATTAAAGAAATTTTGTATATCGTAAGTTGAATATAAAATTTTATATCATGCTTCTTCTTTATCAGAAGACAAATTTAAGATTTATTGATTTGAAGCAATGAAAGTTGATTGACTTTCATTCCAGCATTTCAAATTGTTGTTAAATATTATGCTTAAAAATATTTTTTTTTAAATTGCAAAATTAAGGAAAAAATTTCACAGCAACTAAACTAGCATCATATTGAAAGATAAAAATTAAAAAAATTTTAATTAATTAAAATTTAGAAACTTTCCGAGATGCATATTCCTACGTTCTTATATTATGTTTGTACCAAATTTGGTGGCTCTAGATTCAACGGACTGTAGAAGATCAACAGACAGACAACCTACACATACATTCCCTTTTACTATTTGTTGACATTTGCATACAAAAGCATGATCAGAAGTAAAACATAGAAATAACACTATGGTACTTCGTGTTAGATTTTATTGCATAAAAAAAATAAAATGCAGCAATAATTTATAATTTTCTTGTTTTCAACTGTCTTGTTTGAAATTGATTTAATACAAAAGTTTAGTTCTTTATATGTAAAGAGGAATTGTTCGTCTCTTATTAAAATCTACAGTTTTTCTCCAAACTTGATGAAATTTTTCACGTGTGCTCTTCAAAACAAAAGGAAAATCACTGTTTCAAAGTCCTGTAGTTAATTAAAATTTCAGTTATTAAACATTGAGCAAGATGTTTTTGCTTTTCCCTTGATATCTTTCAGAACTCATTTCAGAAGAATGATTTTTTCATTATTTTAGAAATTCAAAAAATTATTTTTGTAATGATATAAATTTAATGACAAATTACGAACATATTATTATTACAAATCACTAAACTAATAATCATTAAAAGAATTTTCTTCCCTCACTCTTACAAAAAATACCCTACTAATGGACAACATTTCTCCTTCACGCTTTGTCGCTAAAACCGTATAAGAAAAATTTAACCTAAAGAATTTAAAATCAAAAATTCTTCATAATATTTTCGTTATTTTACTCGGGAAATTAATTTTAACCCTTTGGGTGAGAAATTTATTGGTATTAGACTTGGTGGCAACTTTTAATTCTTGGTGTATATCTTTAAAAATAATATGCATTGGTGTTATCAATTCCTTGATTTAGTTTGAACTCATTTAATCCTGCTATTTAGAGCAAATTATTAGAATTTGATTTTAGAGTAGGGCGGACCTTGAAGAACGAAGTCAAAATAAAAATCATCACTGAGAGTTTGACTTTCATCCCTACATTAAAAAGTACTAAAATCAAATACAAATTTGTAGAATGCTCAAAATTAAATTTCTGAATTCAAAGTCTTGTCAGTCTCATCTGGGTAAAATATACTGGAAAGCCAGGGAATGATCTCGTCGCAGAGAAAAAGTTCTCCTTCTCTGTGGAGCTTGCAAACCGTTTTGCTAAGATCGCCACCGAATATGATTAAATATTAGTATATCCATACACTCATTCTTTTATCAAAGGAATTTATAAACAACGTGTGTGAGGGATTATAATCACAATGATAAGAATAACCGCTTAATAACTAATAAATATTAATTGTTCATGAGTCTTTCTCTTCGTTAGAATTTAGTTGGAATAATATCATTATTTAGATTTAGTTTAGCTGAGAGTCCTGATTATGGTTAAGTTGGGTTTCGATATTATGCCGCCCAGTATGCTTGTTTTTGTTCTTTTAATCAGGATGTTCGTTTTTCTGTTCTTCATAGGCCTGCATCGATTGAAAATATATTAAAGGAACTTTATCTGTAAGGAGTGATATCCATTTTTGAGATATTACGGCATATTTGTAATAATATTAGTTTTCGTAATGAATGATCTAATGATATTATTGAATTCTGTTTTTCAAAGCTAAAGATAAAGAACAGATTTAGAAATTCATTGTCTGAAGAGAACTTGGAATTCTCTGTATATTGTTATCTATTGGAAAGGAATTGTTAGATAATTTGGATGCAGAAGTAATTATTGACATACCATCTACTAAACTCAACAACTGACTAGATATATAGTAAACTCAACAACTGACTATATATCTAATAAACTCAAGCGCTTACTGAGTTCTGTATTTTTGAGTTGTTAATCTTTTAAAGAAAGAAGTACTCTTTACAATTATTGAAATTGGTACATGGTTAGTTTTCTATAATTACAGTTTGGTTAAAAAATTCTCAAAATAACAGTACAGTTCCAAAATTACAGTAAGCTACACACCCACCAAAAATTATTTAAAATTCAATCATAAATTTGTTTTTGTATTTCTTACTTTCAATAATATGTATAATACATGTACACAATAATTAGTTATTTGACTAGCGAAGTGAGGTCCTGTTTTTATTGGACCGTTCGAGTGAAAACAGTTTGTTTGTCAGTAATTTACTGACTTGTCTAATACAGTCTGTTTGCCTGTAATTTGTTTTGTCACGATCAAACGCGTTATTCGATTTTCTTTGAATTTGGCTTGAATGCTCTGTGATGTCGGCGAAAACGACCGTATGTGTAAAGATTTTTATTTTTTTATTCCGTTTCAAGATGATGGACACTTAAATGGTTGCGTTTCATGTAATTTTAAGTGTTTTTCCAACTGTACTTAAACGAAACTCCAGGTCATAATGCCCTCCAAAGATATCTCTAATAATACAGATTACATTTCATTGTGATTATGTTAATATTGTAAAAGCAGTTAATTGTAGTTTAATTAATAATGATAAACAAGACTTGCAAATAATTTGAATTCAAGGAAAATAAATGCTAAACTTTTAGATTTGAAATAAAGAGCCAGCATTTTTTTTTAGAGGGGTCTACTTTCCCAGAAACTACTAGTATATATAATAGATTTTTGGATAATAAATATATAATAATTTATAAGTATATCATGTCCATTTATTGATTTTAATTAGATTATATTATAAAAGCAAAATTTAAAATATATAGAGAAAAATATTTCTGAATTGGGCCACTGACTGCAGCAACCTATTTTCAGACGTCCACCCACTGGAAATTATCCTTTTTCGTGTTTGAAATCTATATGTCTGTCTCTGCTTTCTTGTCTGTATCTTATCTTGTGCAGATCTTTCATCTTTTGTGTCCTGTACAAAATTGAAGCATACTAGTAGTCTCTGGTCACACGTCTTTTCGATCTATAATCCTGGTGTATAATATCGAAAATAGCACAGATTATTTAAAATTAAAGCAAGTACGCGCAATTTTATATATTAGGATACCAAAATTAAACAATATTTTAAGATTACTGTACATATTAGCACAAGAAAATTTCTCATTTCTTACTGCAATAACTTCGGATGTCTATTTGCTTACAAGATTACCGGCAATGCTTTAAAAATTAATTTTGTAGGGAGAGTTGGGTAGATTGATAAAAGGGAACATTGATACGGTCCCTAAATTTTGAATATCGCAACGGTTCAAGATGCTGCCACTGTAATCCTCAGCACAGGGTACACTTTTCGACCATAAGTCAAAAGTTAGTCTTTTATTACAGATTTCACAGGAAAATTGATGAAATTAGAAAAGTGAAATCCATTTTTAACAATGGAAGAGACACGCAACTAAATATTTGTTTAAACAATAAAAACGGTTTCAATTTCATTGCAACAATGAAAAGTATAGCTGTAAATAGTGCCTATTTTCTTTAGAAACAAATTTATTAAAGTTAGAAACAAAATGTATGGCAACTTGAAAGATATCACCGAAAAGATAATTTTTTGAATTTTAAGATTATGTGAAAATTATTTTTGCGCTGTAATATTTTCGAATGTTATCAAGGTAAAACGCCAAAATGTCCCTTAATTTTTAATTAATTAAATTTCTGAAAAAAAAATTAAAAAAAGACTCCGAGGTGCATATTTCCATCCTTCAAAGCATTTTTCTAAACACATACACATTGTCGTTTCTTAGCAGAGATAGATTATTTTCTAAGACATTATTCTTCCATTTTTCTATTCTCTTTAAAAATCTTAGATTTTGGAAATAAAAGTTTGTTATTTTGCTTATTTGCTTAGGATAATTTTTAACTTTGATTTGGAATATAATAGTTATTGATGAAACAAATTTTCTTTTGATCCCGCACCTATTAATCATCATTATTTTGGATATTTCCACGGAAGAATGAATGTTCCCCATGGGTAGGTATATCATTGTCCTCCTAATATGACGCTGGTTGATACAAATCCCTTTTTAGGGGAAAAAAAGGATATTTTATTATATCATTTATGACCAAAACTCGACTGAAATCTTAGATTAGATTAACAAATGTGTAAATACAGTGTATTAATTTTAATTATTAACCATTGCGAAAATCATTTTTTAGCTTACGGTACGTATTCGATTATTTCGTTATCATCAAGACAGAGAGTGTGAAGTTAATAGAATTGTCTTCATTCCTCAAGCCTGCACCTACTCTTCAATAAATTTTCTTATATCTCATAGACTTCAATTTAAGATTTAAGCAGTGGCAGCTCGCCCATTAGGGCTGCAGTCCCCCTGAAAGTATATAAAAGCTTGTACTTTCGTTTTTATTATCTTACTGGCTTGACTTTTTTCCACTTTGAGAGTTCAATGATCAACGAAAATGGCAAGTAATAAAATATAAAGGAAGACGAAAATCAATCAACAACTAAGAGAGACAGATAGGCTGGGGTTTGCCTCTGAGGATCAAGAATTCACTTTAGGCCTGAATCGAATTGGAAAAAGCTTCCTTTTTGTGAATTTAGAGGTACTCAGGCCAA